>WMED01017798.1:0-12892 GCA_019650415.1 Pipa parva | reverse complement strand
ACGCACCGGCGCACAAACGTAATGACAGGTGCGTGAGCCCCCTTGTTTGAGTCAAACAGTATGATTGCGTGGTGTCAGTGGGGGGGGGGAGCGCCCAAGGGGTGGTTCGCCCAGGGCGCAAATCTAGCCAGGACCGGCCCTGACTGTATCCTTTAGGAAATTAAATTAATTTTTGGTTAAAAACCAAAAACAGCTATTACACTTGCAAATAATGTAAAAGGCATGTGTGGGGTATTTTGGGGCCTATAACAAAATGTGATTTTATTTTTTAATGATTGTAAGTGCGTTCTTTCCCTTTTAGGGCAGTTATCAGATTCTTTATGTAGACAGTGGGGCCATCACCAATGTAATTGCTTCTTTCATTCTGGGAACAATCGACACCACGAAGGGTCCAATTCAACAAAACTTTAAGGTTCAGTTTACTCAGGTAATTTTTATTTTGAGTTTTCACTTTTTCCCACAGTAAATTTGTATTTAGTCATCTTCCCATTGTTTTTCCTTTACTTTTACAAAAAGTAGCTTTTGAAAAATACCAATCACAGAATAGAGATTATTTTTAAGCTAAAATCTGTTTTAGGCCAGGTTCAGACTAATGCATTTATGCGCTGCACTTTTAGAAAAGCGTTTATTGTATTTATCCGACGCGGTACTCCCTCAGCGTTCACGGCTCCTAGTGTGGCGAAAACAGGTACGTGACATAGGGATTTGCTGTGTACTTTTTTTCCCCCCAAAGCACAGCATATATGTACTAGCGTAAATACTCCACACTGTGAAGAAGCATCAGGTGCCGGGTAATTATAGCATATAACATAGTCTCCGGCACTCCCGAGTAAAATCACAAATTACCGCTGGGTAATTATAGCACAGTTCATGCTGTGACTGTAGCGATTCATCTCTATATAAGGTAAGTTTTTTTAGTAAGTCTTTTTTATTTTACAGTTTTAGGCCCCCTTTAAGTTTGCTGAACAACCATAGGTCTGAATTGTTTAGGGCAGTGGATCGCAAACTATGAGGCAGCAATCATTTGTTAGGCACAAGGCAAAACTAGGTGAGGCCCAAAAAGAAACCTTATGTAGCTGTAAATAATAACTGGGTTCTGAATAATAACCTTGACAAATAGCATTTAATTTTTTCATGAAAGTAGTATTTTTCAGTATTTAATTTTTTGTTATTTTCTGTTGACCAATGCATTGCAGAGGCCTTTTATGATAACTAATCAATTATTTTTGGGTCTAATGTAAAGAATGATAAAATGCATTTTTACAGGATTCTTATCAGTAAGTGTGAGTTTTGTGATCCACCAAATTATGAGGCTACTGCTGCCATTTAACTAGTGGTGTAATTTGGCTGTGACTTGGCCCCTTCCTGTTCTCCCTGTACACTTTTTACTTGGGTGATATGATGAATTCATTTGGTCTTCAGTATCACTTGTATGCAGATGATACCCAAATTTACCTATTCGCTCCTGTGCCAACACCTGAAACTCAGACTCAAATTTCTAGCTGTCTTTTCCTCATGGATGGCCAAGCACCAGCTAAAATTAAATCTCGCTAAAACGGAATTGATTATCTTTCCTTTGAAACCTGGTCCCACTCCTACCTTTTCCATTCTAGTGAACAGTGCCATCATCAACCCTTTAACCTCTGTACGTTGTCTTGGGTTGACTTTTGACTCTGCTCTTTCCTTCTCTAAACAAATCTCTTACACTGCTAAAACCTGTCGATTTTTCCTTTGCAACATTGCCAAGATCCAACCCTTTCTCTCTTGCTCCACTGCTAACACCCTCATGCATACTCTCGTCCTATCCCACCTGGACTACTGCAACATTCTTCTATCTGGCTTTCTGCCTCTCCCCATTCCAGTCTTTTCTAAATTCTGCTTCCAGAATTGTCACTCTCTCCCTGGAGGGGACAGCCTCTCTCCCAACCTTTCTGCTCTTTGGCTCCCTGTAAGCAACTAAATCATCTACAGTGTTCTCCTTTTGACATTTAAGGCACTTCACTCTGTTGCACCTCCCTACATTTCCTCTCTCGTATGCCTGTACATTCCTTGTCATCAATTGCACTCCTCCCAAAGCAACCAGCTTTGCATGCCACACACCAATACTGCCCTCTCATCTTAAACTGTTTTCTCTCTCTGCCCCTCACATCTGGATTTCTATACCACTTTATCTTTGCCAGGAACATTCCCTCCGCACTTTTAAAACCAAACTGAAATACAACCATTTGGAGCACTAGCACTGATTTTTATGTATATATTTTATTTCATACTTAGCCAATTATGCTTAATATTTGTATTTAGTTATGGACTTTTGTATCAACACATTGTCACAGCTCCTATTACCTGTCTGTATATGTAAGTCTTCCTCCCATTTAGACTGTAAGCTCTATGGGGCAGGGACCTCCAACCAGGGCCAGGCCTAGGGGTAGGCAGAATAGGCGGCTGCCTAGGGCGCAGCAGGAGGGGGGTGCTATCTTGGTGATTGCCCCCCTCCTTAGCGCTGTTCCTACCTGCCTCCTCCTTGTCCCGGCTGTCTCTGCTGTAGCACTGAGCGCTACAGCGTCCCTACTCCTGGCAAAGATTCAACTTCCTGGTAGCAGCAGGAAGTTGAATGGAGAGAACGGCGCTGTAGCGCTAAGTGTTACAGCAGAGACAGCCGGCCCAAGGAGGAGGAACGTAGGGAAAGTGCTAAGGAGGGGGGGTCAGTATTAAGATAGCGCCCCCCTCCTTCACAGGGTAGGGACTAGGAAGGAGGGGGCAGCACAGTGTGGGAGGGGGGTTGTGGGGCAGCAAAGTGTGGGAGGGGAGTTCTGTTTAATTACTCTGCCTAGGGCACAATAAAATTATACATATACATAATGCCTGGAAGCTCTTCTTATAGTTATAGGTGTGAGCCGTGAGTCTGCTAAATGTGTTTTATTATGTGGTTGCAAAGTAAATGTGCATAACCATATCTATATAGTATGCAATAGATGAAGTCTTGAGAGTTCACCTAAAGCAGAAGTTGAGGCCCATGTTTATGAATCACTAGTATAGAGATTGCTCAAGACAAAGTCAAATGTAAATGTATAATGTAATGACATTAAAGTGCAAAGGTCACAGGCCTGGGAACAGTATGAAGGATTTAGGTGACAACTGATACCAAACTGGATATCATACATTTAAACCTTGCATTTACATGTCCATGTTATCCACCATAAGAAGCTTTCCTGCTACAACTCTTGTCATCACACCCGAGATAACTTGATTAATTTGTTTACATCCCCCACTCCCCCTGAAATCATTATCCTTACCTGGTTACAGCTGCTGCTTGCTCAAACTCATATTCACAGCTTGCAATGACAATAAATGTTCAGTCTGTACAGGTGACATGAATGACATATTAATGAAATTCATTGTATAACGTTTCCCAACAGCAAGCGTGATTACTTTTATAACTATTTAGTAATTATGTTGTCTTTGTCTGTTACAGAATGGAACTTCCCCTTCCCCTCTTAGTGGGAATCCTGGCTATGTAGTTGGGCTACCTGTTGTTGCAGGATTCAGGCTACCACAATATCCTTTATTTCTTATTGGATTATGTTTTTCATGCAATTTTTAGATTGTAACCTCAAAGTTGCAGTTACGTATTTACCTGATTTGTCTTTTAACATTTTGCTTGTAGTTAGAAAGCATTGTTGTATTCACCCTACACTTAACAGTCAGCTGTATAAATACTTGCTGACAAACATAACAATGTAATTTTTACACACTCCTATCATACTGAAAACTTTAAAGTTACATTACTAAGTACCCAGAAGACCATTATTTGCATTCATTGCATTCATGAGCACCAAAAAGCACAAGCACACATATGACTGACTGGCTAAGCCAGCTTGGTCCCTTTTGGTAGTGTTCCCTGTTACAGTCCAGATAATGATATTGGGGGTCTTCAGCCAGGAGATAATCCTGCTTCTATTTAAACTATATCAGTAGAAATGATGACTTTGCAAATGAATGTCAATACTTCTTATGTAGACTCTATAGGGTAAAAATCTCTGCTACCATTTCAGACTGCCTGGTAATCCAGTTATCATGCAGTCTGATGTATTGTTGTCATAACATTTCACAGTTACATTCCCTTTATCAAGTGTATTTAGAGTGATCATTATCAAAACCAAGCAAGATGGCACAAGATGATGTAAGCACATTAATGCCCTGTGGGGAGCTAGTCACATGATTGGGGAGCAGGTATCATGTTTTAGCCAGTGAAACCCCTAAGTATAGCAGCAAACCACCCCTTTAACACCCAAGCAGTCAGTTAGGCAGCAATTTTCCTTTAAACACAATTCATGTAACATTTAATGTTGAGAAAAAAATCAGAACAAAATAAACAGTTGTTTTACTCACAACACTGGTACCAATGCTCTGGTAACCTCTTAGCAGCATCTGATACTGGAAACAGCAGTCTTTATCCAGCAGCAACCTTTGGTCTCTCTCCACATAACACAGCAACACCACAGTAGCACAAAGAATATGGAAGCCTTAGCCCTGACCCCAGGACCATGACAGAGAGCAGAATATCCACCTCACACTCTGGGGGCTACTGCTTCATTTACTCCTGTCACGACTTTGGCCTGTTGTTCTCCTAGTGTCTACACTGGCATGCACTACTGCACCCTATAACATCAACCAACTCCATTCAGTTTTCCATGCCAGGGCCACCCACCCCAGGAATGTCTTCACTCCCTCAGGACCACAGCTACAGCAACAGCTCCTCAGGACAACCCCCACCACAGGGGACACCTAGAGGTCTTCAACCCCCAGGTACCCCCCAACATAAAGCAATATGTCTCACTGGGGGGAACCTCCCCTGAAGCAGGCTGGAGAAGAGTGAACACTTTTACTAAGAGGCAAACTCTCTATAAAGCCCCTTAATTAGTAACTCTTTTTTGATTAGTTTTGACACACCAAGCTCAAAAGGTTGGCCATCACTGGCCTAGGGTCAGGTCTAAAGCAGCCTATTTGTAATTAGCAACAATTAAATGCAGGCTGCAGACTATTAAATTGATTTTGACAGTGAGCATTGCCCTGCACCACTCATGACACTAATAGTACTTCAGTCCCAGAGTCTGACACTGCTTTATTTACATTAATACAAGGCACACAACTTGCTGTCAGAATCAATAAGTATTAGTGGCACTACACAGCTGCAACAAGTCATTACATTAGAGGAGTGGCTGGATTCTACTTGCATATGTTTATATATGATCTTATTGACTTAACGAGCAGTTTGTAAATCGGGCATTATTCAGAGTACAAACCAATTTGGGCAGCTAACTATTTTGCGGAGCTCAGCTGACCAAGACTGCCTGACTGGAGAAGGCAGCAGATCTACAGTGTTATTTGGATACAACATGTTTTCTGGCTGTAAGCTAAGGTATGTGGTATAACAGTGGATTCAGGGTTTGGCATAACCTTATAAATACTGTAATTAATGTCAATGGAAAAAAAAACAGTAAAACAGAATGGTGTCAAATGGGAATGAATTTCAGAAACCTTTGCATTACACTGGATAATTCTAGTAAACCTGATTAAGAAGGTTTCTCCCCCTGAAACAGTAATCTTTGTTTAATGACAAAACACTGGTAAACACTGGTATAAATAAATTGTTAAATGCATTTGTACCATACCAAATGTATGAGATCATTCCATGTGTTTTCTTGATGACCTTAATAATGAGGTTGACTTTAATAGGTTTGTCAGAAAGCTTACTTTCTCAATGTTGAAAAATGTAATGTTCCACAATCTGCTGATACTTCTTCTGACATTTTTGTTTCTGATAACAACGTATACAATAGTTCACTAGACTTGTCTAATATACATAAGTTTATTAGAGCTGGAGATTACCACATGGGTACCCTTAGTACATTTTCAGATCAAATAGCATTAAGGGACCTAATGGAACTAGCCTCAGAAACATGTAATCCATCCAAGTCTATGTCACCTCTCACACTTAGCACTAATATTCAATTAAAATCTAATGCTTGCTTCTACCCGGTACAGACCAGGCCCCCTGCATCACCTCCTTCCAGCAGGTGGTGGAGGAGGATCTGGTTGCACTCAATGAGAGTATTAATCGCAATACACATAAGAACACTAATATTACACCCTTGGAATTAAGAGCTTTATCTGATTTACAAGCAGACGAAAGCATCACTATCAAGGAAGCTGATAAGGGAGGTGCAGTTGTAATATTGAACACAACTGATTATAACAACGAAGCACAGAGACAGTTATCTGATAATACCACATACCGTAAATTAGACGGTGATCCCACCAATCCTTTTCTTCATAAAATCACGTTGCTTATACAGGAGGGCATTCGTTTAGGAATTTTAAAACATACTGACATGGAACGCTTACTGGTGGTCAAACCCAAAGTACCATACTTCTACCATCTTCCAAAGATCCATAAGATGGCGTGACCACCAGTGTGCAGGCCTATAGTATCAGGGATAGGCTCCATTTCTGAGCCTTTACTCAACTGGATGGATACACTACTCCAGCCATTTGTCTTGAGATTGCCCTCCTACCTTAAAGATTCGACCCAATTGCTTAAGATCTTTAATGAGTTTACATGGGATTCAAGCTACTCATGGCTTAGTATGGATGTGACTGCACTTTACTCGAGTATACCACACCATCTAGGGAGTCAAGCTGTCATCTGGCACCTACAACAATACAGTACATTTGATCCAATACTAATAGAATATACACTCAAAGTGCTTGATTTCATGCTCACGCATAATTATTTCTCGTTTAGGGGTGACTATTATCTTCAAGTAAAAGGCACGGCCATGGGGGCAAAGTTTGCCCCATCATATGCCAACCTCTTCATGGGATGGTGGGAATGGTATTACATCTACAGTACTGCCAATCCCTATAGAAATGAAATCGTCTACTATGGACGATACATAGACTATCTAATTTTTGTCTGGAAAAGCACCGAATTAAATGCTACATGTTTCCTTGATTATGTCAACAACAATGACTTGGGCTTACTGTTTACTAAAGAATTTAACAAATTGTCAATTAATTTTTTAGATGTTAAACTAACAGGTAACTTCACCCATGCCATGGTCTCTACTGATATCTATAGGAAACCCACAGCAAGAAATTCTCTTCTTGCCTTTTCCAGCTGTCACCCCAAGCACTATCTCAGGTCGATTCCAACTAGCCAGTTTCTGCGTCTTAAACGCATCTGTTCTACGGATGAATCATTCCGCACACGATCCCAGGAACTTAAGCACAGATTTAAAAACAGAGGGTACCCAGGTACACTTATTCATGCCGCTTTTGAAAGAGCCTTGAGTACATCTAATGCTTCTCTTCTTTGTGACAAAAACATTACATCACACCTGGCAAACCCAGATAATACTTTGCAGGACGCACACAAAACTATGTATGGTACCAAGTTAAGCCATACCTATTTCAAACATAGAAACAGAAGGAAAGGTGTTACCCAATCTACTGAATTACCTGCTATAGACACACATGCACCCATCTTTGTAACAGTTTACAGTTTAGAATTCGGGTCTATTAAAAACATTTTACTTAAGAACATTCCGATTCTTTATAATGACCCGGATCTAAAAAGGTTACTGGTTAATGGAGTTAAATGTGTGTCTAGCAGAGCACCCACTCTTTCTACTGCACTTACATCAACATACACAAACCAGCATGATGGTTTCACATGGTTGTCCTGCAAAGGTTTCTACAGGTGTGTAGCTAATAGATGCACATGTTGTAGGTACTCCAAGATAGCTGATTATTTTACTAGTTCAGTCACTAACAAACATCATAAAAAGTTATATCAATTGCAACACTAAACACGTGATCTATCTTATTACTTGCAAACGCTGTAATGTCCAATATGTTGGTCGCACAACAAGACCTCTAAAGGATCGAATTAGAGAACATATCCATAATATCATCAAAAATAAGTCTATGAATGTAGCTGCTCATTTCAATTCCAGTTGTGCATTACATCATTTTACTGTTCAGGGTATTGAAAAAATTCACACTACCTCCATTCTTAAAACTATTAACAAAAGAGAAGTCCATTGGATTTTTCATCTCGCCACTAGACAACCATTGGGGTTAAATCACACATGGGATCTTCTTTACTTTACAGATCCCTAAATTATGTCAATGTATACAGATTTCCTTTCGTGTCAGTCTTTTCACGTAAATTCATCATGAATATTAATCCTATTTTCCCAATTGATCAATTTTCACACCCCACACTCATCCCTTGGTTTGCATATGCTCACCATTCAATGTTCACCACACTATCCCCACCCCCTCCTCATCTGCATCTTGCACTTTTCTTTTTTTCTACACTAGGTGTCTCACTTCTCTTTGTCACATCACATCTCACCCATTTTACCTCCTTCCACCTAACATGAACAGCATTAGTTCATCCACATGCATTCCCTTCATGTTTCAATATGTTTAACTTTCTTTTAACAAACACATTTGTAACCACTTGATAATTATTATCATCTTTTCCTTTTCACTAATTCTACCCTTTTTTCACTTTCACCAAACTTCCACCTTTTCCCACATTCAAATATAACCCAATGGCGATTTTCTTGACACACTTATAAATCTACAAGCTTGTAAATTTATAACAAAAATTTTTTTTATGGATTCAGTCAATTTTGCTACCTAAAATCCATCATTTATAATTTCATACCCTTTTATCAAATACATTTCATGTACTGTTTAATAGTCTCATAATAATAGTTCATTATTTTTTACAGGTCATACCATTCTTCAATTTGTACTGTAGCTATGCATCTGCCATCATTTGTAATCTCATCTATCATTACTATTTTTTGTGACAAGACTCTCAATATGTACACCGGGAGATCATGGCATTGATCGCGGCACAAACATCTGTCTACCCTTTCAAATGTATTTATTGATTTATTTATATATATACTTTTCAACCCTTTTGTAAATTTTATTATCACCAGCATTTTAGTGTCATGGTACTGCCTATTCTATGTACGGTTAGGACAACCCCCATTGGAGCCGTTCTGTACTGTGTACTGTGGAGCGACCATCTTGCTTTTGGGCACCGAACAAAGTACAATCATCTGATCCACACAGTGCTCCATAAATTTATTATTTTAACCTTTGATTACATGGCAGAGACACATGACACCAATTACCACCCTGACGTTCTGTGGCGTTTAGACACGAGCAATGTTTAACTTTTAACAAGCTGAACCCTGGTATAGATAGATCTCAAATATACGATGCGATATACATGCTGCAGGAACCGCGATCCATGCCTTTGATGCCCCGGTAAGTAGTTACTATTTAAACTGCGTTTATACCAGGCAGCAGCTCCTATGATTAAGTGCCACCAGCGCGAAACGCGTTAGGGGTGCTTGCCTTTGTTTTTACCATTTTTGCACTATGAATCTTCTCTTTTAATCATTTATTGAATAAACTTCTTGATTTTAATTGGGAGTGCCGGAGATATTATATTGCTATTGTTGGAATGGGACTTTTTTCCTGAGCACCCCACTTTGCAACGTTTTTCACTGTTGATGGGATTGAGCAGCCTCCTCCTCCTTCCTTAATTATGAGGTTGGCAAACATCCAGGGGGTAATTCAGCAAGGTGCAAACTCACCTTGCAATGCTTCGATTCACCTCGGCAAAAGGGTTACGCACTGGCTTCTCTCCTACACACGCACATCAGCGAACGCTTTAAAGGTATTCCAGTCTCCTCGCGACCACTCGAGTCGCCTTGCGAGACTGAAATACCTTTAAAGCGTTCGCTGATGTGCAAGTGTAGGAGAGAAGCCAGCACGTAAACCTTTTGGCGAAGTGAATCGAATCATTGCAAGGTGAGTTCACACCTTGCTGAATTACCCCCCCCCCCCCCCAGATATAGGGAGAACATACAAACCTACTGATGATGTCCAGGGTGGAGTCCAACCTAGAACCTAGCATTGCAATGCAACAGTGCAAACCACTGAGCAAATCTGGCTTTGGACACTGATTCCTGTATTGTAAAGTAAAGAGGAGGGCCTAGATCTCCACGTGGGGTTGTACCTGACTTGTTCATTAAGTTAAAAAAAGTTGTCTAAAGCCTCCAGCTTTCAAAGGCCCCCAAAAAGTTTTTCTCTATTTTTATAAAGGAGAGAATATAGGGTACTTGCAAAATGCTTAATTTATCTGTCTTATGCTAATACATGGTTAATTAGCACTATCATTTGTTAGTGATATTTATGTGCTTAAACCCTTCCACTTTTTCTCTTTAGACTGAACAGTGGCCCTGTCCACTAACATGCCCCCGGAACTTTCCTCTTTTGCATCATAGCCGCATCACACTTCTTTTCCTCTTCTTTTCCTAATATTCTGTACTCCCATTCCTCACTGTTCCTCTTTTAGACCCCTGTCTTGGACAGCTTTATTTATATAGAACAGCTGATTTTACTATTGCTACAAAACCATGGTTCAGTTAAAGTGCTGTAAAACATGTTGGGTCTGTTGATTTACATACATCACATTGAGGGGCTAATTCACCATTGTGCGTAGTGAGCTGCGAAGCCTTCGGCTCACTTCGCACATGGTGTTATGCGCCCGCTGATGTCCTGCACGCGGACATGAGCGAGCACATTAAAGGAATTTCAGTCTCGGTCGGTGAGGAGACTCGAGTGTTCTCGCCGAGACTGAAATTCCTTTAATGCGCTCGCTGATGTCCGCGTGCAGGACATCAGCGGGCGCATAACACCATGTGCGAAGTGAGCCGAAGGCTTAGCAGCTCACAACGCACAATGGTGAATTAGCCCCTAATCTCAGCTAAATGATGTGTAGAGTAATGGAGATGCTATTTGATCTTGCTCTCTTTGTTTTCTGCTAAGCTGCCACTTTGTCCTGGTGCTTAATGTAGTCTTTAAAAGCTCCATAATGCCAGCAGGTGATTAACAATGAAAATGAAGTAGTGCAACTGTGGCCACTCTCTCTTTATTCAGTATGTTTTCTGAAAACAATAACTTTTGAATATTGTTTAATAAGAGGAACTAGAAGAGGAAGGATTTCTGCTTGAACGGTTGTGAAGTCATGATTCTGTGCAGAAAGAATGTGATGGAGGCCATGAAATGAAAATGACCACTTCCTGGTCTGGGATTTAGCTAGCCCAATGCCGTGCGCCCAGTTACATCACATGTTACTATCATGTACCACAGATCATTTTAGCAATCAGTAAAAGCTGGTGAAAGTTGTAAGGAGATAAGACTCTGTTGCATATTTCAGCTTTACAGTATTAATTTACAAAATATCTTCAGTACATATGTGGTATTGTTTTATTTAATTTCAGATATGTCGTACCTTGTCCTGTTGCAGCAGTTGCCATTCTAAATGTCCTTAAAGGTCAACAGTTTCCTGAATATGTGGCATCGTTTGGAAACTCTCAACCACAGAATGTGCTAGACTGGGTGCCCATTATCACCATAAGTTCTACAATATCACAAAGTACAATGGTAATGTAATAAGCAATCTGATAGTGGACAGTTTCACATGGTTCTGCTGGCATCAGTTGCGGTTGGTTTCCTTTACCCAGTGGCCAGTAGCATAATGCATTGTTCAAATGCAGTAAATTGCTTTTATTCTGATTTATTGCTGTTGACCTGGTGACCCGGATGCCAGATGAGATACCTCAGAGACTTTCTATGTAAGATGTTTTAAAGGAATCTGGCCCCTGATATTATAGCAAATAATAAACCCTGTTTGTGGTTGAACCCTGTACGTAAGTTGACATAGTGCTGTCTGTATTACTGACTAGCATGGACAGATTCTCATTAGATTACAATTCTAGCCCATCCAGCTCATTAAATTGTAACTTCCACCATCTTGATTACTGCAAACACAGCGGACCCGAATGCATTAACTGTAACAGTCACACAGGCGACACTATTGCAGTACCAGGTCACATGCCCACTATAAATCTGCTTGTAGATTTAGCATAATGATAAAATAAACCTTGTATATTTTTTATTGTAGCACTTTAGAAATATGCCACATAATTTTTGTTCTTTTTTTTTTTTTTTTTTTTCTTGAAGGGTAACAACTGTAAAATCCCAGTGTCATTGGACTTGGAAGTGAGGTGGACTAAATATGGCACCTTGGTAAATCCTCAGGCACAGATAGTAAATGTTACTGAGAAGATAACATATGCATTTGTTCCGGTATGTATTGGTTGACATAATTCTAACTCTTAGCAACCATCTCATACCTTTCCACTTTTGGTACAGATTCCCAAATCTCAATATATATATGTAAATCAAGTTGGTTTATGTTGTAAAATCTGCATGTGGCAAGAGCAAAATCATATTTATTGAAAGTAATTGTCCAGTCTATTATTGCCAGCGCACAAATGAGCTTGGGTTAAACAGGATGGCACAAGTCATCTCATAACTTAATATACTAACAGAGCAGAGAGCTACCAGTATAAAAAGGCATTCAATAGTGATATTACTATTCAGCTCAACACTATATGGGTGTCCAAATACTATCTGCAAATTGGATGACAATGAAACCCTAAAGGGAATGTATTATCTCATTTCACTTCATTTAGCTTTGAAGGGTAATTAAAACATAGGGAAACGGGTTATTCTACTGGTAGAATGTCATTTTACCTGAAAAGTAATATATTTTAGTATTGGTATAGACTGCTAGACTGCTCCTTTACTGAGGACAATGGACAGTTTCACCCATAGAGGGTTATTCAACTGTCAAATTCACAAACAGCTGATTCCCATAGCAAATCCACGACAATTTCCCCATAATAAAGTCGTGACTGTGACAATATTCTCATTATAAAGACGCGAC
>WMED01017795.1:0-12893 GCA_019650415.1 Pipa parva | reverse complement strand
TCTCTCATAGTTGAGGTCTACCTATGATGTAAATTACAGACGCATCTCATCTTTTTAAGTTGTGGAACTTGCACTATTGGTGACTGACTAAATACTTATTTTCCCCACTGTATTGAAAGGTAAATTTAAATTAAAATTACCAATATCCTGCTCAGGTGAACCCTTTGGATATATAGGAAATCAGGTGAGCCCTTCTGATATAATTACTGAAGTTACTGGAACTGTCTTTCTGACAGTCTTGCTTTGTAGCCAGTTAGCCAACTGGTAGGTCTTCACCTCAAACCTCAAATCAGCAGTGCATACCTTGAGGTCTACCTGAAACTGAGGAAAACAGTGCTGGCAGAATTTGCAGCAGTTTTGTTGCAGCTAACTACTAATCATGTGGGCAGCAATTTTTGGCAAATTGCAGAGATAATTGTTCTGTTTGCCATATGCAATAATGCATGATCTGCTAGATCTGTGGAAAGGTTCCAGCTGTATTTTGACTCATGGGTAAAATTGGCATTTTCCATAATTTATTATTTCCTTAAGAATTTGCTTACTACTAACTGCTCTTTAATATCTATATGCTTCTGCTTCTTTATCTCCTTATCCCAGGTCTTGGTAGAGTGTCACTGGGAGATTTCTTAGGTAGGTGTTATTAAAATTGGCATACGCTGTAGCTACAGTCATTAAAAACCTGCACATAGTCCCCAAAGAGCATATTTTCCAGTCTATTACTTCCAAAAAAAATATTAGAACATTGATCATGGTATATATTTCTATAGGATGTATTGTATTGTATAGGAGAGGAAAGTAGAAGAGTCGGATGTACAATATTGGATTTTAATGTTCCTTGCATATTTCACATATTTCAGCATGATTTCTCCTGTATCATAACAGTACTATAACACATGGCAGAACATCACCCGAAAATATACCAAGTATATGCTGCAGTCAAAAAGAGATCTGGGCATTGGTGTGACTCCCAGGAGCACCGAGGAACAAATTGCTTTGTTTTACAAATAGTTCAAAAGTGTTTATCTTAGGGGTTATTACTACAGAAAAGTGTCTATTCACTATAATCATATATGGAAATAGATGGACTTTATTGTATTCAGCAAAAAGTGGCAAAAACTCACCTGGGTGGCATTACCTGAAATGAGGTTAAAGCTTAAGCATTCTCATCTCATCTCATCAAACATGAGCATGCAGTCTGGTTGGTGTACTCAGCTGCTGGGGGACAGGTTAAAGACCTGCCTTGTGCATCCTTTCTCTGTTTCTAAATATAAGTTGTAATGGTGGGCTTAGTAAATACACTGTATGTGTCCATGTGCAGATACAAGCAGAACAACTATAGACAAAACTAGACTGACTCCTAACTTTGGACTGGCTACAGATAATTATATGCTGGATGAGCATATCATGTTGATATGTTTACTGCCTTCTGCCCTTTTGAGAACAGATTACGATTTTGTTATAGAATTGTGGTGGTAGCTCCAGTGCAGGAAAGAACCATGTGCTACATTTTGTTCCCCAAAATGCATAGTGGGGACAGACCAATAAGATTAGGTATGTTTTCTAACATGACTAGTTGAACCACCCAAGTTGGATCTGACCACCTTGCATGAAAGTTTGCACCACCCATTCTGGTTTTATTTTACAAACTAAAGTGGTTTGCCTATGCCTTATAAACTATATAGTACCTATTATTATATTTATCTATTTGCATTTGGGTTTAATTATGTACTTAGGAATGAAATTATATCTTTGTTTTTCTCTTTGAACAGATGTTGCCTTTATTACAACTTTAACTTTCCTGTGGAAAGTGTCAGCAATCACCGTAGTAAGCTGTCTTCCACTTTACATACTCAAGTACTTGAAGCGCAAATTCTCACCTCCAAGTTACTCCAAGCTTACCTCCTAGAGCCCATGGATGTCCACGGATGACACCACAGCTGGGTTTTAGCCTTGACTCCTTTGTTGTAGCACAGTGATGGCAGTCTTGAAGCTGCTGCCTGGAACATCCACAGAGGAACTTGAGCACAAGTGAGAGGCAATCGCTATGTGATAGACTCTAAAGAATTTTATAACTGATACTAGTCAGTAACAATGGAAATGAAGTTCACTTTCTCCTTTTTTTTTCCCTTTGTTGACTTTTACTGTTCTCAGCTGACTTAATATCGAAATGTAACATTCGCAAACATAACAATGCGTTTCACAATATAGTTATCATTTATCATATATACTGTATATATATACACGACTGCATTCCTTATTATACGGAAAATGCCAACTATCTTGTAGAGAGACTTTGCCAGTATGCATTCCTCATTTGCTGCTAAATCTTACATCATCAGCCACTATTGAATATGCACTATATTTAATTATTATTACTTTGTTTATTTAGCACATTGGGACTGCCCGGCTCAGTGCTTTCCTTTCTCATCTAAAAATATTGGGGGGAAAATACTGAAAGATCTGAAAGATTCCTAGTGTAGGCTACTGGTTCTGAAACGCAAAGCAGAATCTGCCTTTGACTTTTTTTGCCTGTACAGTCATAGAACTGCTTCTCCACTTTTTTTTACATTAAATACACACTAATAGATACAAGGTATACATTCCCAGATATTACTGCACACTGGATTTTGTTAGTTGCCCTATTAAATGCATACTTTGGTTACTCAGGAAAAGAGAAAATGTTTATAGTAGATGAAGACATTATCTTCCATTGTGAGTCTTCTTACACGGTATGTTTTACATTTCTTTTTAGTGAAAATTTGATATTGTTGAAGGCATAGAAGGACTCCCAGCAGGGTCATTTTAAAACACGGTACTTGTACTATAAGAGCATGTGGGTTCCCTGTGTGGAAGTAAAAGAGTGCTGAATTAAGCAGAGGATGTACAGTAAGAGATTAGCTAATATAATACAGTAGCTGAATCCTGTTCTGTATCATAGCTCTAGACTACTTTCCCAGCATTCATTTGACTACTTAACGTTGATTTATATTTGATAGGATTTTACTTACATGTAAATATGCTGATTTGAGCATCCAGGCCTCTCTTTACTTCTGTTTGTTTTGTTCTATATTATTTTAACTAAATAATGTATATCTTTGTTACAAAAGCAATAAAGTATCATTTCTACCAATAATTTTCTTGTTACCTGATCCAATTTTGTGTGTGTTTTATCATCTTTCTAGATCTGGTACTAACAGACTCATATAACCCCTAACGTATCTCTGGTGCCGTGTTTTTATTAAACCCACCCCCTCTCCTAGTGTAGCTTCAGTCTGTTATACATTGCGAGATTGCAGAGAACCACAGATACTTTGGGTCTGATCAGCAGATGATGCAGTACATACCAGAACTGGAGTCTACTGAAATTAATTCACTGCCAGGACACAGGGCAAGGTGGAGTCTAAGGGGGTTATTGACTAGAGTGAGAAGTCGACTGTCGAATTCTTAAACAGTGGATTCCCATAAAAAATCCACAACTGCAACAAATTTCCCATTGTAAAACATTCTGAAGTCGCAACCGCGACAATTTTAAAGTTTCGAGTGCTACAATATTTCCATAGTAAAGTCACAACTGTGACAATATTCTCATTATAAAGATGCAACTGCGACATTTTCAGTCTATTGTGACTATCTTTAGCTGGCGAATTCACACTTCTAAACAACAATTCTCACTATAGCCAATAACCCCCTAAATACTATTATTACATCATACATGTTTGCAGATAATCCATCAATATCAGCTGTCAGAGAAAACAAAAGTGGCTTGCCATGGACTTAGAGTAAGGTATAGGAGTCTGTCTGGGTTTTTACATTCTAGCTATGGATCTCCTAGAAAGGGAACCTGATAGAATATATTTAAGACTTATAAACAAAAAGATATCTGTTATGAATAAGCATTAGTGAAAATGTAGATTAACGTTTCCATCTTGCTATGTGAAACAGACTGAGGAGAGGCTTGGTTAGATAAAATTAAGAACAGTGTAGTTCCCTATTTTTATTTCCAGTTTATGAATTTCTGGACACCTGGTTACAGGCTTTAGTTCTTAGTCAAGGAAATCTCTTCCAGGACTATACAGATTCCTGCTTTTTTATAATGGTACATAGATGACCCTTGTCTAAGAACAAGTAGCATGGCTTTTTAATTATATGGCCATGCCCTGGGTTGGATGAAAATATTTATCCCTTTTAATCACACTATTGTAATGACTGCAACAGGGGAATGTATCTTAAAGGATTAAGCTGTATAGGGTATTCCTTTTTCCATTCTGAATGAACTAGATGGTTCCCTATAGTTTTAACTTTCTTAAAACCAACAATGGGGAAATTGTTAAAAAGGTGCACCATGATTTGGACCATTTTGTAATAAGGACCAATGTTTCAAAATAGTTGATTTTACAAAATTAGAATGAGACAAAAATCAACCATTTATCCATGTTTTTTTTTTTTTGGGGGGGGGGATTAAAAGATAATCTCTTTCTTATTTTTAAACATCCTCTTTTACCTTAAACAAAGTATCATGTGTATAGCCTCTTGCTAGGAATTTATTTAATAATACTTTCCCTTGTGTGTGATACTTATCCAAACTGTCTGTAATTCTGCATATCCTGATAAACTGTTTTTTTGGGAGACCTTTAGCCATTCCTGCAGGATAATAAGTTGAGTTTAGCAAAACATGCTATGTACCTTCCTGTCTGTTTCTTTATCGTCTACATCAGTACTTATTTGGTGTTCTGTTATTGAAACTGCTATATCCAAATAATTCATTTACACTGGATGGTAAATGGATGTAAATCTTATGGTAGGATGCATGGTGTTAATAAAGGTAAGAAATTCTAACAGTATTTCTTTCTCTCCTTTCCATACCAAAAAGACATCACCCACCTATCTCCTCCAAGATAAAATATAATCCTTGTATTTCTGATGTTGTAAGATGGATTCCTTCTCAAATGTATGTGTAAAGATGTTAGCTGGATGCCACCTTGCCATACTAGTGACTTGTATTTGTAAAAAATATTTTTCACCAAATTTAATTTCTCTGAAGTAGAAATTCCAAGTATTCACAAAAAAAGTTAAATTCTATGGTTTTTAAACTGTTTTCTGCAAAGGTACTTTCTTATACAGTCTATTCCTTCATTGTGAGGAATTGATGTATATAAGTCTTTCACATCTATTATACATAAGATGTAGTATCAAACAAGTAGGTAGCAGAAGAAGGATGTAGTATCAAACAAGAAGGATGTAGTATGAAACAAGCAGGTAGCAGAAGAAGGATGTAGTATGAAACGAGTAGGTAGCAGAAGAAGGATGTAGTATGAAACAAGCAGGTAACAGAACAAGGATGTAGTATGAAACAAGTAGGTAGCAGAAGAAGGATGTAGTATCAAATAAGCAGGTAGCAGAAGAAGGATGTAGTATAAAACAAGTGGGCAGCAGAAGAAGGATGTAATATGAAACAAGTGGGTAGCAGAAGAAGGATGTAATATGAAACAAGTGGGTAGCAGAAGAAGGATGTAGTATCAAACAAGCAGGTAGCAGAAGAAGGATGTAGTATCAAACAAGCAAGTATCTAATCCCTTTATTATATCTTGAAGAAACAAATCTATGTATACTGCCAAAGGTTGAAGTAAAGAGTTTATCCTAGAAACTATAGGTCTACCCAGGGGGTTGTCAAATGATTTGCGTATTTTAGGTAATAAATAAAATACTGGTACTGTTTCAAGAGACCTTTAGTTTCTGGGGTAATACCACTCATAAGTAGTGCTTCATGTAAAAATATTTCAATTTTCTTTTTAAAATCCCGTTTTGGATCAAAAGACAATGGCAAATAGTAAGTTCTATTTTCCCATTGTCTTGAAGAGTCTTTTTCATATATAACTGTGTCCATTACAATGATCCCAACCCCCCTTTTTCTGCCTGCTTAATAATGACAGATTTATCTTTTTCCAAACTATTCAAAGCTAATTTTCAGGAAACAGGTTATTTCTTTTTGGTTTATAGTTTAATGATAAACACTTTTTGATTTCTGTATTAATCCTATTTATGAATGCAACAAAAGATGTGTAAACAAGCTAGGTTTCTTTCATTTATTTGTTAAACTTGTATATTGCTTATTTTTAATGCTTGCTAGAACATGTATGTAATTCATTTTAAGTTTAATTTGTCTAAAAAAATGTAAACAGTTCCATTTGTACTAAAATGGGATTAGTATCAAAGTATAAACCTTTATTTAACATTGACATTTCTGTCTTTGTTAAGTCTCTTGAAGAAAGATTAAATACGTTGTTAATTACCTTCCCCTTCTCTGGGGATAATTGCTGCCCCGATGCACTGGGGAGCACTATTGCTGCTTGTTCCTGCATGTCCCCTATTTTCCTGCATGTTTTCTTGCTGCAGCAGCACTTCTAAAATAGAAGGCTGGCTACTTTTTGTACTTGTAAATGAAAAGGAACTTGCATTATTCATTTTTGGGGAAGCTCTCTCTCTGTTTCTTCCTTGTGATCCTCTGTTCTAATGTCCTGTTCAGTCACGTTGGCTAAGATGGATACCCTGCGCATCCTGGTGATGCACTTCCAGTTCGGTTCGCTGTGATCACAAGACCTCTTAGTACCAGTATCTGTAGTTCTTTGCGCACTTGGGAAGTAATTGTTTCTCTGCTCTTGAAACTGAAAAAGCAAAACACACACTGCAGCACTCTCATTAAATGAAAATTAGTGTCCAAATGGTGTTAGAAAAATCCTTATTGCTGCTTTCTCCAAGGAGTCTGCTTCTCAACTCCTCCGATGAAATTTCCAAAAAAGACCTAGTTGTGAGAAAAGCGCAACAAATGAACGCTTGATAGTGCATTAAATGTGATAATTGAGCGTGTAAACTTTAAATAATATATAGCCAAAAGGACCCAGTGGATGGTGCAAGAAAAAAGATACTGTCAAAAAAAAAACCACAACAACGTGAACACTTCACACTGAGTGGGAGGTGAATACAAATTATGCGTTCACCAGATGGTAAGAAAACGAAAGCCTGTAGTAAACAGCCTGAGTCAAACACATGTAAAAGCAGCACAGGGCTGCTTCTGAGGAAGCGGCAAGCGAAATGCGTAGAGTGGAGTGGACTTTTACCTGACCACTGGGCACCTCATTACAGAGCGACCTCTATTCTGTGTTTCCTGCACTGGACTTTTACTGACAGCCCTGTGCTGCTTTTACATGTGTTTGACTCACACATGCTTGTGATTATATCTATAGTTTTATTTCTCAAATGTTGATATTAAAATAGTATTACACTATTTTAGCTCTCTTTTTTCCTTGAGTATCCTGCTATTGCCTATCTACATGTTCTCCATAAGATGAATTGAGATGGAAGAGATTGGCATTTGGTAATAAGATTGTTACTACAGGCTTTTGTTTTCTTACCATCTGGTGAGCGCATAATTTGTATTCACCTCCCACTCAGTGTGAAGTGTTCACGTTGTTGTGTTTTTTTTGACAGTATCTTTTTTCTTGCACCATCCACTGGGTCCTTTTGGATATTTATTACGTTTGTACTTAAAGTTTACATGCTCAATTATCACATTTAATGCACTATCAAGCGTGCATTTGTTGCGCTTTTCTCACAACTAGGGCTTTTTTGGGTGTTTCTCTGCTCTTGGCGTTTCTGATACCTTACAGCTTTGATTTGTTCAGCTCATGTATATACTTGATTCCTTTCATAATCCTTTGTATCCCTTCTGTATTTATTTCGAGCAAAGCAAATACTGTATGCCAACTCTGATAAACGGACACTGAAGACCATACAAAATTGCTTTGTATTCATTGGCCACCTAGTATTAAGTTAAAGTTACAGATTTAGCCTTACTGATTTTGCAGAATATTCATAACAATTGGAGAAAAGAGCTGACTTACATTAAGTTTCCTGAAGCAAAGTGAAGGTGAATTTTAATTAGTTGGGGGGGGGGGGGGGGGGGGGGGGCATGCTCAGTTAGTGAGCTAAGCCCTTGACTAAAGGGAGAGGGGGTAGGATTAGCTGAAAACATGTTTTCCAAGTGCTTGTTTTTTTTCTGTAACTATTCTGAAGAATCAGTAAGCCTAAACTTGTCATTTTAACACTTGTACTTAAAACTAGGCAGCCAATAAATAGAACACACTTTTTTTACAGACTTTGGTGTACCTCTATCTTCAAAGACTTATTATATCCAGTATATCCACCTAGAAATAAATAACATTTTATTAGCCATTCTGCTGTTCATTGATCATTACTTAGCACACATTTTACATACAATCTTGCAGTATGTATATTTTCCACTAGATGGTGCTATAATTCAATCATGTCTCCAAAAAGCAAAATATAACTTGTATTGAGTGACACAGAAATTGTGAACCCATGAAAGTGGAATGGAGTAACAATACATAAATAATACATGAAATTGATTGCAATAAGTAGCCTTCCAAGTCAGACAGAAATAATGCAAAATATAGAGACAAAGAAACATAAACTTACCTTCCCTGAAGCTCACTTCTGTTGGTCTCACACATATAAATAGAAGTTTCTATATTACGTGCTTCATTCAGTTAAATACAATGGGGGAAATGTGGGGGAGATGTATCAAATGATAACATCATTAACAATTTCCATTCACTTTTTTGTGAAAAATCAGTGCTTAAGACCAGGTGCAATTGACGTATGAATGATTTCAAGACCAATTTTAAGAAGTTGAAACTAATGAATGTCGGAGCCCTTGCATTAGAGAAGCATTTAAGCATCTGTGTAAAAAATGTTAGAAATTCCTATTTTTATGTTTGTTTTTTGTTTTTTTACACTAACGACTGGTTTGTGTCCATTGTGTTTGAATGTTAGTAATTTCCATGTGTGTCCTTTATATACACTAATGGCTGGTTTGTGTAAAAAATGTTAGAAATGATCGTTTGTATCTTTTCCTTTTAGATTAATAACTGATGATTGTAAAAAAAAAAAAAAATGTAGAATAGAATTTGCACACACAAATAGATATATAATATTTTTAATTGACCATCAGTGCAGGTTTACAAAGCAACATTTCTTGGGGTTAAACCACCCTTTGTCAGGCTTACAGACATGTGAGTTTAGGTGCAATATACATATACCATAGAGAGGTAAAACTCCTCCCAATTTCGCTAAGCAAGACTTATTATCTCTGGTATCAATTCACTTTTACAGCCACTAGCGATATATGTAGATATCTTTCCACAGGATATAGTCAATTAACTGAACACTGTCTTATGAATACTATTACATTTCTAACTTTTATTGAAAAACTTCAGTTACCGGAAAATAGTAGTCAGTGACTTGTATACCTCTATACCACACTGAAAAGGTATTGAATGCATTAGAGATTATTTGAGTAAGGAAAGTGTCATCAGTTATGAAATTTCTTTCCTATTTGATTGCCTTGAACTTAAATTGGAACTAAAAACTACTTCCAATTTGGTAAACACTTCTACCTACAACTTCAAGGCACCAGCATGGAAGTTAATATGGCACCAAGCTATGCTAACATTTTCAGGCATAACTTAGAGGTTGGTAAGATATTGTATCAGGACCAGTTCAAGAACTATATTCTGTGCTGGCAAAGATATATAGAAGATGTCTTTATGGTTTGGACAGGTGGGGCTAACTCTCTTGATAACTTCCTGACATATATTAATACCAATTACTCAACAATTAAATTCATTCACAGACAATTTGGTACTTAGATGTTCAAGTCATTATGTGTGACCATAAATTATTCACACACCTTTACTTCAAGAACATATATAGAAACACTTACCTAGTAAATCCAGCCTTCATTGACCAGCTATTACTAAAGGCTTGCCCAAAAGCCAATTTATACAGGCTAGATGTATTACTGACAATCTATCTAAATTTCAGATACAAAGTAAGATGATGAAAAATCTAAAGAAAGAGGTTACAGCTATAGAGAACTTTTAAAACTTTTGTATGGGCAGAAGAGCAGCGCTTTAGTAGAAAAGAAGGCATGGTTCAATCAAGGAGGTGGTGACAGGGGGGGAAGAGAGAAGTTGGGAAACTTCAGACTGGGCAGCAGGAAGAAAGGAATTCAGAAACTCAGGAGAAGATTTAGGTAGAAGAATCTCGTTATCTGGAGAACTACTTATGTGTTTGTGGATACTATCTACTTTGGTTTTGAAGAATATTGCAAAGTCTTGGGGGGAGTGAAGAGGGGTTAGTGTATCTGAGGGGAAGTTGTGCAGAAGGGTGTTGAAAATAGTGAATAAGACAGGGATTTGATTTGTTTTGGTTTATGAGAGCACGGTAATAGGTTTGTTTGCCTTGGGAGACAGAGGAGTTCAGACATGAAAGCAGAAGCTTGTAATGCAGAAAATTTGCACATGAACGGGATTTCCTCCACAGACATTCTGCACTACGCGTTTAGGATCTAATAAATCTGGTTTCTGCATTTAGTCTGGAGAGGATTGTAGATGGGTAGGTTGAGGCCGTAGGGGGTCAAATGAATCAATAACAGTAGATAGGATAGAGTTATAGGAAGTAGCAAGAGCATCAGGATTAGAGGATGGGACTAATGAGGAGAGGCTAGAGCAGAGGGCAGAGGAGAGAGCCTGTGGGTTGACAGCATGTGTCTTGTCACTTAAAGCTTTAGGGGTTAATGGAAGCGGAAGTGGAGAGTGTAAAATTGAAAGGTTTACAAGGTGGTGAATAGACAGAGGGTGGGACAGATATTAGGAGATGAGAGAGAGGCATTTTTAGTAAAAACCATTTTAGAGGTGCTAGAGTTGATCCACTGGTGAAGATCAAATGAGGAGGTAACATGGTCACCCATGCTGAAAAATTTTAACCATGTCCCTTCATAAAAATGAAAAATCACTTAAGAATGAATCAATAAATGTTGGGTAAAAAGGCAAAAATAATGGAAATATCAAGAAAAGAGCAGTATGTCTTTCTATAATCAACATGCAGGGTTCCTACTTTCTACATGATTCCAAAAAGAAGAATGAGATAAGAATTTGTTCACCTGAGGCAAGTCAAGGAATCTCCCCAAAACGTTATGTCCTCAAGAAAAATGTTTTATTTCCAGCATTTCTGCTGGTTTTTGCTTATAGTTATGTTACGAGTCCATTCTTTTCTTCATTAATTTTCCAGGAAAAACAGTTATTGTTGGAAAAGATAGCCCTGCTGCAGTGATGTGATGTTTCAGTACATTCCCAAGCATTCAAATCCTTCTTAAAGGTATTTTCTATCTTTTCTGTAAGAGAAAATGTAAATATTTTAAAAACATGGCAATAGAAGTTGTCCCTGGATAGAATGATAAGTTGAAAATCAAAACAAAAAAATATATAAGGCCGACTGAAAGCCATGAGCCACAACATATTAAAATTAATTCCAGGGTGAATTACCCCTTTATAATGGTAGATCCAATCAATAAAACAAAGTCCTTCATTACATTTTTGCCACAAATTGAAAGACTTTCAGAGGACCTTTCTACCATCCGTAAATGTAAACAGGATTGTCATGGTCTCATGGTTTTTACAACAGTTGGTGATATCCTGATTTGAGCAAATATGTTTAACTCAACTCTAGCGTGACAATAACTGTAGCACCAGCAGATTCTAAACAACAGAACATGTCACTCATTCTTCTTATATGTGCATGACCAAATCTTTAATGAATGAGGCTGGATGGAGGCTTAGCTGGAGAATAGGGCTTTCTTCCTTTCCTATTCCTCAAAGGGGAAATATCGTATATTGCAATCCTTAATTATGCTTTATGGATTATTATCACACTTTCACACATTTTGTATCTATTTATATTTTATCATGTTTTCTTTAACTAGTAATGTTTATCCCAATTCGTAAATTACTTGTTCTTTGAGAAACTTTAAGTTGCTATTGACCCAAATGGTATAACTACTCTATAGTGTGTATTTCTTACCTATAACCGTCACTGTAGCTAGGGCCACACCTGGCCTTTTGTCATGGCTTTACTGATTTCTTTAAGATAAAAAATGTAGTGTAACACAACATAAAGCGTGCTCGTAGAAATCTGTGGGGGACCACATGCTACCACATTGCATGTTGTTGCTGTGCACCCACTACAAAGTTTAACAAAATACCCCGGCCTATTTTTACACAGTAAACTGCACTGTAACAATACGCAAAACAGATGCACCCCACTATAGGGGTAGGGGAAATGGGAATGTCTCCCACGCAACATCCCCGAGTATAACAATACCACCCATATCACATATTGCTGGTTTTGATTTACATTTCCCCCTACCTCACTGGGCAATGGGGATAGAGGGAAGGGGAGTGGTTCCAGTTGTATGCCAGTGTCATTCACTTCACCAATACAATAGGGGGCCTTAGCAGTGCAGTGATAGTATTAGCAGTATATTGCATGGGGTTATTATCATTGTGATTAAGGTTATCACAGCAGTAAATTATCTTTTTTTTTTAATTTAATTTACATAAAATTTGCTTTTATTAACTTTTAATAAATATGCTAATCTTTGTCTAACCGATAATCACATTCATGTAAAATGAATAAAAAAGGCTGAAATGGACGTAACAACCATTTATTAATATCCCCCATGTTATACTAATGTATTCTGCTGATGTTTTGCTATGCAAACTACTGTAATTAATAGTACTTGTATACTTTCACCACAGAATGCATGTACCTATTGTTATCTGTTTTTGTCAATAAAGTTCTTTTCTTTGTTTTCAAAGTGCAAAATTGACACTAAAATTACATTCTTTTACATAATGTTTAACACAATATTATAGGAATGGTAAAAGCAAGAATCATACCTCACTACTGTGAAAATGCCCAGACAAGCCTATACAGCTCTACCTCACTATAGTGAAAATGCCCAGACAAGCCTATAC
>WMED01017794.1:0-10581 GCA_019650415.1 Pipa parva | reverse complement strand
GGGTTGGATGAGGGCTTCTTTAGGCTTGGCATTGAAGATGTGTAAGGGTTCGGAACCGTAGATGAGGAGAAGGAGGGTGCTGGTGGAAACCACACTGAACTTAGCGCTAGTTGTCTTAGGGCACGGAGTCTAAGGTACTCTCCGGTCTACACCTTTAACCCCTGCAAGGGAGTACTGGACTCTGCTGCCGAGAGTACCCAGGTCGCGGGCTCTAAGTCAGCTGTTCAGTGGTGGTTACAGACCCAGGACAAGGACTCTGGTGCAGGACTAAAATACAGGATTCAGGTACTGGATACAGGACACCGGACTAGGGTACAGGACACAGGACACTGGACACAGCACTGACATTCAGAGCACACTGAAGCAGACAATAGGCAGCAATAACGGGTACTAAATAAACAGAATATGCTATAGGTGATTAAACTGATCTTCACAAGCTCACAATACTATGATTGTATTTTTTAAAATTGGGCACCACAGCTGGAGCGCATCTGCCTTATATAGGCAGAGAGGCAGGCACGCTCCTGCCTCCGTGCGCACCTGGCGCGCGCCCCCGTGACATCATGGCGGATGTACCCCCAGGACGTGCGCGCACTAAGGGGGGAATTCAGCATGCAGCGAAATGAATTCCAAAGCCTTTGGCTCACTTCACAAATGGTATTATGCGCTCGCTGATGTCCGCATGCAGGATGGGTGTGAGCAAGAGAGGTCAAATGATTTTAGAGTTCAGGTTCAGAAGATATTAAGGTGAGGTAGGAGAGATGCTAGCCAACACCATCTTCATTTATGCAATTAAATGGGCTACAAGTGTTTCAAGTCACTGTGAGTAAACATCATTGAACTTGCTATTTGGTTGTCACTTGTCACTCAATAAGATTAAGCAAAATAGAGTCAAATAAATAAAATGTTGTAAATTGTCTTAGAATGGCACTTTCCTTCGCATCCCAGAACAGCCATGGTCGTCACTTCTGATTTCACAGGAAGGGCCCGTAGAGCCATATTAAGAGGAATCAATTCAATGTGATTAAGTTACTCCATTAAAATAACTTGTATCGACCTACCAGTACCGCCATCAAACAGAAATCCAATTTAGAAACTTTGACATTTGATTGATGGCTGATGTCTCGGCCTCGGCAGTTGAGCCTTTTTGTCAATGCCGTAAAAGCTAACCGCGCATTGTTATTGGTTGTGATGTCTGGCTGAGACGAAATGCGAAAAATTAGAAAGCGACAAACAGATATCTACAGAAAAAGAATAATTAAAAGAAAAAATAAATTCAGATATTGCCAACAGTCATTCATACCGAGAAGATAAAGAACACAGACAGCTTCAAACCCAATGGCTGCCTTTCTAAGCTTAAAATAAAAATTACATTTACACCAAAGGGAATAATCACTCTGTAAAATAATAACTAATCAGACAGCAGTAATTGGCCCAGCACCAAGCAAATCATTTTCCTTCTTCGTTGTGTTTCTCTTCTCCCTGTCCCCCAGTCTGTTCTCTACCTGATATTCTTTATCATTTTTCTGCCTTACAGGATTTCTATTCTGTCGAGAAAAGTTGATACAAAAGAAAAGCCTGTGTTAATTTAACTGTACCACTCTAGGATCGTTTAATCGTATTAAGCTGTTAATGCATATCTAATTCCTGACATTTATTTAAACGGCCGTGGGGATAATGATGTGACCCAGTTAATGTTTCATTATTTTCTTGACCTGTGTAACAGATCGCGTTGTCCCTATATTATGCTTGTACAAAACTCCAGGAAAACGATTTCTAAAGGAGAAAATCTGTTTATTCATTGTGATATGGCAAATGTAAATGATTCAACTCTCTGAGACAGGAGCAGTGCCATTTTATAATAGTATTCAATCAACCTATCATCTTCTACAATGATTGACAGCTCCTGTCATGTTTGCATTGAGTACTGTGTAGAAGTTTGTATGTAATTTAGTGCTGGGATATCCAACCTACCTGTTAAAGGATGCTGAGAGTTGTAATGGAACTTGAGCTGCAGATTGGGTATCTGTGCACTAATTTAAATAGTCTTGACTAATATTTATAGGGATGCTTTACTGCTGTGCTGCTGTGTTCTGCGAGGCTAAACATTGATTTTTTCAATAAAGATCATGTAGCTAGGAGGGTAAATTCAGTAGCTTTTACTCACTGATCTGCTACTATTTTGTTAAGAGCTCCATATAGTGACTAAAGGAGGTCATTATAATCCTGTAATTTTAAGACAAACCCATAGAGTCTTATATATGACATTACCGCTCTGCTCTACATAGGGACCGATTTTAGTCTTGGGCCTTCACCTAGCAGTGGGATGACCCCATCACTTCAAGTTTGGCAGTTAGTCCTAGATATGGCCATTTATGTAATAGGTAAAATGACAGGTTTAGGCTTTTTTTTAGATTTTGCAGAATAATTTTAGCAATATAAGAAAAAAACAAGCACTTGGAGCAGAGGCTCTCAGCTAATCCTAGCCCCTCCCCCTGTTACCTCTGTGCAGCTGTTACTTGTGTGCAGTATATAAATTACTAAGCAGCTTTTGATTCCGAGCTGGATTAGGCTGTTTTCATCCAGTTTTTCGGCCTCTCAGAGCTGCCTTGCACTAAGTTTCCTGAAACAAGTGAAAATGAATTTTAATTAGATTCAGGAGTGGGGAGCATGCTCAGTTAGTGAGCTAAGCCCTTGACTAAGGGGGAAGGGCTAGGATTAGCTGAAAACCTCCTTTCCAAATGCTTGTTTTTTTCTTCTTTTGCTGTGGCCATTCTGCAAAATCGGTAACATAAACCTTTCGTTTTAAAACTTGTACTTAATACTAGGTGGCCTATAAACAGAAAGCTGTTTATCTATAGGATTTAAATTTGTTATAGGAATAAATTACATTTGTGTAATTACATTGTGCATTTTTGGTTCAATCTGTCTCAGAGCTACGTCGATGACATTCCCTGCGACTGTATCCTTTGACTTTGTTCTTCATTTCCTCTTATGAAAACTTCCACTGTTATTCTTTTCTCCAGATGAAATCGTTGGAAGACGGCAGCAGATGTGGCCATTGTTATATAACTCATCTTTTTTTCTCGGCTGATACAATCCTGCGTGAAATGTTCGGAGAATCAGATTAACCCTACGGCAGATGCCCACCTGGGCCCTGCTGATCCATCTGTATCCAAAATGAAGCCTGCACAGATGGCATTACTAAAAAAAAAATAACAAACCTTTCTTTGCCATTTGGTTTCTTAAATTTGATTCCCAGAATGAATTCTTTAAAATGTCCAGTAAATGACCATAACAAATCAAGCTGTCCTCACTAATGGACCAAGTAACTGTTCACAGTGGTTATTTTAATGGGAACTGTATTTTATGACGGTCCCTTCATATTTCCCTTCTTTGCTGCAATTTTTAGGTAAGAAAATGTTATTTCAAATAACTGGAGATGAAAGGGGCTTATTCATCAAAGGGAGAATTTGACTGTCAAAGTGAATTCTCATCAGTCTGGGTTGCTAATCTCAGTAGAGTCATGAACACTCATCTCCGCATACTCAATCAGACATTAGGAGCACTTCCATCAACTCTTTAAATCACCACTTTGATCTCGTGAAGTAAAATGGGTAAATTTGACACACTACACCAGTGGTTCTTAACTGGGGTTCGATCGAACCCTAGGGGTTTGGTGAGTCGGTCTCAGGGATTCGGCGGAGCCTCCACCATGTAGGTCAAGACACGGAGGTCAAGTGATTTATCACTAAAGAAGGGTTTGGTGAATGCGCATATGAAAATGGTGGGTTCGGTACCTCAAACAAGGTTAAGAACCACTGCACTACACGTTGAAGATTTTGCTACAGGCTCCAACCCTCGATGCCTAATTAACTGTGCACATGCACACAAAGTGATGCTAAGAACTCTTTTAGTTTGCCACTGCCGAATTAATCACATATTTGTCACATCACAGAGACTACTGAATACGTGGAGATTGGGGAATGAAGACAAATTCACACCTTTATGAGACTGTTCAGATTTTCATGTAAAAGCCCCTAAAGGGGAGATAAAGACAATAATATTTTATTATTTCAATGTTTATTCCCAAACTATTAGCTAAGTGTCCTGGCTATTACCGCCTGCATTCTGTGGTTGCATGCATGGGTTTTCCTACATAACATGCTCAGTGGAAGCTTGAGTGTCACCTTGTGGTCCCCTTAGGCGAGTAATTGCCCTTGATAACTGCATTCTGGGATCTCTCTTTTGGGAGATGAGGGCAGGAAATATAACCGTCATATAAATACCAATTGTGTTGACATAAACACACAAGAAATTTATTTTAATAAGAGCTTTAACAAGATGCCACCTACTTTCTATAAAACAACACCCCAGGGAAGCAAGGGTCACATTCTGAATCATAATTTTATGCGTTCGTGGAATGCCTACAAGCAACGGACATCCACCGGGTTTTAAAGCGCAGTTTAGGATTAAAGGAACCTAAACAGAAATAGGATAAAATATTGGGAAATATTTATCAAGGAGTGAAGTATCACATTCTATTCCCTGCGCTTCATTTCATCTGATAAAAAATATTTTATGACATTGGGTAATTATTGAAAAGTAGAAGGGTTCCCATTAATGGTAGGATCCTACCTAGGCAGGAGTGGGATTTCTTTTCAGGTGTGAATAGGGTAAAAGGAGGAGAAGAAGAGATGTTTTGGTTGGCTGGCCAGACAATTTACAAACTTTACAAACTGGTAAAAAACAGGGGCAGGACTAGGGAAAATCTGTCTGAAAGTATGACTTATAGAACATATAACTTAGTATATTACATACTCGGTATCCCTGTCATTTACATTTATTTAACTCTATAGTGAAGAGACACAGAATTTAGTAGCACAGCAAGAGTAAGCCATGGTTAGTTTTAAAGGTAAACTGTATCAAAATGACATTGCTTACTTTGCAATAACCAAAGTATTATTACAAAGGGGGCTGTTTTAGGAATGTACAGGCAGTTTTTACTGATTTTCTTAACACATCGACTCATCCTGATTGTTTTGGTTATTTGAATTACTAAAGGGATTTGAGAATTTTAGTTGACACTAAACTGTAGGAACCAGTGCCAAGCAGCAGCTTCCAAAGCAAATAGGATCATGGGGTGCATCAAAAGGGGTATAGACGCACATGACGAGAACATAATTATACCACTTTACAAAGCACTTGTCAGACCACACGTAGAATACTGTGTGCAGTTTTGGGAACAAAAACAATGTAGTTGAGCTTGAGTGGGTTCAGAGGTGGGCTATTAAAGTAATAAGGGAAATAAGAAAACTACAGTACCAAGAAAGATTATCAAAACTCAGCTTGTTTAGTCTAGAAAAAAAGATTAAGGGGTGACCTAATAACTATGTATAAATATATTAGGGGTCATTACAGGGATCTCTCCCACAATATATTTATACAAAGAACTGCCTCTGCCTGATGAAGTTATCATGGTTAACTCCATTAAAGAGTTCAAAACTGGTATGGATGCTTTCCTTCAGTGTAATAACATTACAAGTTATGGGTACTGGATAACTGGAGGTGGGATCTTGATCCAGGGAATTATTCTGATCCTTCAGTGTAAGAACATTATAAGTTATGGGTACTGGATAACTGGAGGTGGGATCTTGATCCAGGGAATTACTCTGATCCTTCAGTGTAAGAACATTATAAGTTATGGGTACTGGATAACTGAAGGTGGGATTTTGATCCAGGGAATTATTCTGATTGCCATATTTGGAGTCGGGAAGGAATTTTTTCCCTAATATGAGGATAATTATCTCTTGCCACATGGGTTTTCTCTTTCCTCTGGATCAACATTGCAGGAAAATAGGATGAACTGGATGGACTTGTGTCTTTTTTCAGCCTTATAAACTATGTTACTGTGTTAATATGTTAGATTGACAATGCTAAGTAGTAAATATTCAATGACTCAAAAAAGATAAAGAAACGGGAGAAAGTCTGTTTAGAATAGTAAGGAAATCAGAATAAAGCACTTTTATATGATGTTCCAGAGATAGGAAAGAGTAATTTGGGCTAAGCTGCCCATCCAGCCTCACAGGAAAAATCTATGTCAGTGCCACTGTTGGTGATCAGATTAGTTACTGGAACAAACACCACATTTAATAACACAAGTATAAAGTGCTTTTCTTCCTAGAAAGTCACAGAACACAATCAAGCAATTCATCTTGTTCAACTCTCTTATTTCTAGTGCTCATTTTCCTAAAGAATCTTCTTTCCGTGAGGATGGTGAAACCCTGCTTCACTTTCATCTTCCTAGGGAAGTACATCAGACAAATCCTAGCAGTCAAGTTCCCAAACATTTGGAGAGCATTAACTGTGTTAAGTACTCAAGTGGTAAGTATTCAACTTTTCCGTTGTCCACTCCTGAATCTTTCTAAGTTCCCCAATATATTTTGTTTTTATAGTTGGTTGTGCAAAACTATACACTAAATTTCAGGAACTCGTTTTTAAAAGGGTGAAATCATCGGTTGATTTCACCTTGCTACAATTTGAGTTGTATCGCCAAAATAGTTGCAAATTCACTTCTCACTATTTACCAAGTGGAGAATACACTCGTTGAACAAGTGGACAGCTGTGATCACTGTCACATGCTTAGTGTGGCATAGTCAGTCAGATAGAAATAGGATTATAAGTCATGCAGAGTGAGGCAAATTTGACAAGTGAAGGGCAGTGACGTCACTTAATCACAGTCACCATTGTCACTTTTGAATGAATAAATTGCCTTACACAACACTGGAGTCCTGCCATCAACCTCCCAATACGCCAGTCTGAAGTGGCAAAGTCAAACAGGTGAATTTGGTGCATTCGCACCTTTGACACACTCCTCTGCTTAGTTAATAGTAGAAGTACTTGTTATTATTTTTCGCACATCTCGTTTTCATTGTTGTGTTAATTACAGGAACCTTGGGTGGAAGCAATGACCTCACGGCAAATGAAATGAACAACTGTAATTCCAGAGCCTATGCCCCCCCCGCAGGTTTAGTATGCTCAGATCTCATTGGACTTCGCATTGTGTCTGTCCAATCAGCTACAAGTGTACTAAACATTCTAATCAGCACAGTGGCTGATAAACTGGTCAATGAAAGTGTTACAGAGATGCATTATTAAAAAGGGTTTCATAAAATGGACCATCCAGGGTTGGATTTAATACATACTAAGTCAAAGGGAAATAGCGCTTCTTTAAACAACTTGTTACACAAAGAAATATTCATCATAATCTAATTCCCCCCCACCACACATTGACAAACTAGTAAATCAATAGTCTAAAGCTTCCAGAGAGAACACTTATTCCCATTTAGTGAATCGTTTAACAAATGGCCCAGTCAGTGCAGACAATAACTTGAATTCTGTCTCTGCTGGAAGCCAGATATTAGGACGTTAGCAGATTACATTTGAAAGCAGAGATAAATTCCAAAAATAAAAAACTTATGTTAAATCTGTTCTCTAGAGAGAGTCAACCTCTGTATTGGAATCAATCCTCCATGCATGAGGCGCTTTGTCTTTAAAATTTGTTATTACTCATTCGATGGGATATTCAAGAGAGTTCATTAATGAGGCAATCGTTTAGGGAGGTTTAGTAAATTCAGGCAATATATTTTGTTTATGAAACTAACTTATTTTCACATTTGTGAGAGTGTGTTAAATTACATGTATTTTTTATCTTCAGTAATTTGATAAGTAATAATACACAGCTCCAGCAGTCTTAATATATCCTATGCACCGAGTTAAGAACATCCCTAATATACTGTTGTTCAGCTATTACAATTCTATTCACAAATACAAAATCAACAGAGCCCTATTACTCCCAGAAGCCTCTACAAACTTCCATCAGGTACATCCAGGGTTTGTCTTTCAGGCTCTGTTTTCCTTTGTGGGTCTACCCTAAATACTGGCACTGATATTTCATGTGAAGGTTTTATCTTAAAGACAAGCAGATATTGAGGCTTTACCTAAAGACTTTGCTCCTATTGCCTGGAAGCCCTTGGATGCCATGTGGAACAAAATGTTCTATGAATGTAGGAGAAAGCCAGAACTTAACTACAACCCTCAAGAAATGATATAAAATCCTACTCTTCCTAGATGATGTTCTCCTGAGCTAGTAGGCTAGAACTGCTGGTGGCTCAGATCCTATATTAACAAACTAAAAAAGTTCTCCAGAGAACTACTTTCTGTGTATCTTCAGTCTGACTCCTTTTTTTAGGTCAACATGGTAGAAGTTCCTGGAAACTTAACTCAGTATCTCTCCTTGTGTCTAATATCATGAGGTTGATCTCTGGTTTGTCTCTCAAGTAGAGATTTTCTTGCTTACCCCTGTTCTCTTATCTGTATACAGTTGCCATCTATATATTACAAATATGGGGCCAGTGGGATGATCATGGTGGTAAGTCTTTGTGGCATTGAAATATCTGATGTTCAGAAGCCAAAATCCAAGGTCTCTGTTTACTGCAACTAGACCTCATTCACTTGAGTAGGATTGCCTTCAATGACATCTGCTTTAGATGGTGTCCGCAGTATCTGTTGATCCCAATAATACGTGTACATATGATGGTAAAATGGAAAAAATGGGTTAAAATTCTTTAACTCTTCTCTACATTCAATAAACATCCCAAGCTAGTTGTCTATGGTGTAAGAACTGACTGCTTATAAACTAAGCCTCATTTACTAAACTCCAAATAGTCACATAAAGATCTGAATTCACATCTATTCTCCACTTCCCCATGTTCAATTATTGAATAAACTCTGCAAAGTGGAAAATACATGACAAATTCATGCGACTACGCAAGTCACAAACTTATCTAGCTCTTCGCATCATTTTGTCTGAGCGTACACAGGTACTTCTGCTAATGACTAAGATGTGGAGTGGCGTGAAGGAGCGAATGCAACTAGGTGAACTTGCTCTGAATTTACTTGTGTGATTTTGCCACTTCAGACTGGGGAATTGGGGGGTTGATGTCAGGGCTCCAGTGTTATGGAAGGCAAATATTCATTCAAAAGTGACAATGGCGACTGCGACTAAGTGACAATATGACCTAGGGACAAGGTGACATAGAAATAGAATATTCACAGAATACAGTTAGTGGGATATGGTGAGACTGACGTCACTGCCCTTCACTTGTCTAATTCTTCTCACTCCGCATGACTTCTCATCCTACTTCTATCCACCTGACTATGTCACACTATGCATGTGACAACCATCACCGCTGTCCGCCTGTTCAACAGTCTATTGTCCACTTAGTCAATACCGAGAAGTAAATTTGCATTTATTTTGGCGATGCAACTCGAAATTGTAGCAAGGTGAATTCTCACTTTAGATAATGAGGCTCACAGGATTCTGAAAACAGCAAAGAAGAAAAGTGAGTTCGGAATCCCCTGGAGAAGGTCCTGGCAATCCCCAACATGTTCAGAGTTGAATACACGTGAAAATGAAGCATTTGTGCTTTTCAATTTTTAATCAGTCCGAACCAGATGAGAGGCTCAGGCTTCAAAAATAAGTGGAAATAACAACGAAGTAATCTTTCATCTCATTGTCCTATAAATCAACATTTCATTTTATGTGTAGATTTGGCTCTACAGATGTTAAAATAATTGGCCTGAGAGCCTGGGAGTTTGTTTTGTAAGAATGTCTATTGGACAAAAGCCACTTGGAAAGCTGAAATGAACTTTTGTTATTTCCTTGAGTTCAGATGTTCTCCATCCATGATAATGTGTAGAGCATGCCCTGGGCACTTACAATTGGATTCATCACTATTCCATCATTGTATGTGAATATTCATGAGGGCACTGAGAGGACCATTACAGACTTCAGTTACAAATGAAAAGAAATATTTAGCCTTTCAAGCCTCACTCAATATTTCAGCTGCTCACTTGGGGTCAGAACCTTTCATTAATGCTAGGATTCTGGCGTTCGTTCCAGTCTCCATAGAAACCAGAGCAATCCTTGGATGTCCGGTACTAGCCGTCAGTTGCAGTCCTGCAGGAACTCGACATGAATCATTGAATCAGTTCTGGGGAGTACAAGCTGTTCTAGGAATCTAAATTACCGCTGAACAAGGCAGTCTTCACAAAGCAATTGAAAGTTGATGTTGATTTCCTTGTAATTTGCTGCTGTGGGCAGGGTGCAAAAATTCAATAGATTCCCTGACTCATTTACTATATGAATTTGATAAAGGCATTAATGGTTGCCGTTAGTAGTACTCAATAGTTACCCTACTGAGTATTTAACTTTTTAACCACAAATAGAACTACAGGGCTTACAGCAGCTGTCACTATGGATTAGTGCTGAGCGATGATCGTCATCGGACTGATTATCGATTTTTGAAATCATCGAATGGATAATCATTAGCCGATGATGACTATTGCCGATAATAATTATGACTATTTAAATCATAGCCAGCAAGAATGCAGCTACAATTTAGAACCCAATTATTTCCCTATGGAAGTAATTCGGTATAACCCCACCCCGCCCAGCTGTAAACCCACTTACAGTGAAAAGCAATCCTTAGCAATAGACCATGCCTCAGTCTTAAACTT
>WMED01017793.1:0-12894 GCA_019650415.1 Pipa parva | reverse complement strand
CAGATCATGTGAAAAATATGATATTTGTGTCATTCTCAAAACTTTTGGCCATGACTGTACTAGGGAAAAATGCTTCTCACTAAGGGAGCGATTCACAACCTTGTTGAGACAGCGACCCCTGGTACTGACGTCTATGTCCGATGTCATCGTGTCATGTGATGACGTTTGGGCCTGAAGTCACCGTGCAGGAACCCTTATATAAAGGGACCTGCACTCTCTTCCTGCTTCACAGCGTGTTTGCGACCCCTGTGAGACTGTTGTTGGACCCCTAAAGGGGTCGAGGCCCACAGGTTGAGAACCGCTGCACTAAGGTATAGTATTGCATATGTAAAGATGTATTTTGACTATAGTTCCCTTCTAAGTACATTTAGCATGTCATCCAGCCTTTGGGGCATATTTACTAAGACTTATTCATCCATATTGATTGATTTCACTCCATATCACTGTCCATTTTTGTTCCCCTGATTTACAAAAGATGGATAAAAATGTTTCCCCATTGAAATAAGTCATTAACAGGAGGAAACTTTGCAAAGTGTTTCTATGAGGGTTTGTCCCATTACAGATCAATGTCTCTTTACAATGGGGAAACATTTTGGACTTAGGTTAAATGACAAGACCAACTCCTAGGGAATAATGGGTTTTCGACAGCCTGAGGGTGGAGAATTCTTTTGGGAGATGAAGGGGTTTATTCACTAAAGTCTGAATTGTTGTGTATAGGTGCGAATTCGTCAGATAAAGACACTCACAATAGGCTGCTACTGTCGCACTCGCATCTTTAAAATGAGAATATCGTCATAGTCGCAACTTTATTATGGGTAAATTGTCGCAATCTTAACATTAAAAAATTTTCTCGACTTTACAATGTGGAAATTGTAGCAGATTTGCTATGGGAATCCGCTGTTTGCGAATTTGACAGTCAAATTTGCACCTTAGTGAATAACCTCCTTTGGAGGTTATTTTTGAACAGAAAACAGTGATATCATTAAATACAGGCTGTTTGTCCTATATTTACTAGTCAAAAAGCCTGTTCAACTTTAGTAAATATGTTTGACTTTATCTCCCCTGTAACTAGGTAGTTACTGACATGAATGACTAGTACTTTACAGTAAATATTTGTTTTAGCAATAACAATTTATAAACGGCGCTTTAAAATTCTAAAATGCACCAGAGCATTTTAGAAACAGACAGAAAAAATATTGCCACTTTGACATCACAATTGCACTGAAAATATATGATTTGTCTGTTTCATGCCAATTTATTATTGCTTGTGACCAAAATTTTCGCTACATTTACGTGAAGTAAATATTTATGAAGCACCAAGCATTTACTAAATCAAATGAAATAAAACCCCTTTTGCTCATTTCTAATATTTGAATAGTCCCTGAAAGTACGTAAAAGGCTAATTATTCCATTTATAATGATGTTATAGCCAGTGTGTGCATAACGAGGAATAAGAAAAAAGAGTTTCAGTGGATCGGGATATACAGTTGAGAAAAGTCGGCTGTAAAAATATTGCAAAAAAAAAATACATTGGTTGAAAAAAAAAGAATGAAAAAGTTTCATATTATTATAGATAAAAGAATATATTATAATAGTTCTCGATTCTGACATTATTTCACTATTCCTCAAATATTTCATATTTTTTCCACCATTCTATCTTTTTAACTATTTGACCCATATATATACAGTATCTGCGTAATAAAGACAAATTATTCCTGCCAGCATAATGTGCCTTACTCACTATACTGTACATGTATGATTATCACAATTCTAATTTAACTGCATTAAAATGTGGAACAATGTGCTGTAAAGCTTGACCCTTACGGCAATTGTATTACCACGGTAAATTCCCACCAAGTCATTTGATAAAGGGCTGTGCCCGAAACATGTTATGCACGTGAATAAAATCACTTGGTAGTTCACTACCATGAACTTTGGTACTAAGGACGGAAGTACCAAGGGACCAGCCATCTTTTTCTAAATAAGGAAATTCTGAATTGCTGTTCCAAAGGAAGATAATCGTACCACAGAAATTCCCACCAAGTGTTGGACTGGACCATCAGGACACAGGGAAAACTCCTGATAGGCCCAGGTCTCAGTGGGTCCTCCTTTAGTGTCAGACTGCACCAATGTAAAATATTCCTGAGGAGAGAGTAAAGCAGGTAGTAGGGAGACTGCAGACCGAAAAATAAGAAGAATACAATTACATCATAGAAAATAAAGACGGAAGTGAAGGGAAAACATGTTTGGCTTAGTGGGCCCCTGATCTTTTGTTCTTTTTAGTGGGCCCCTAATCGCTTGTTTTCCTGGTGGACCCCTGATTGTTTCCTGGTGGGCCCCTAATAACTTGTTTCCTAGAGAGCCCGTAATCGCTTGTTTCATGGTGGGCAAATTATCGCTTGTTGCCTGGTGGGCCCCAGAAATTTTGTTTAATCACTTGTTTCCTAGTGGGCCCCTAATCATTTGTTTCCTAGGGGCCCCTAATCACTTGTTTTCTAGTGGGCCCATAATCACTTGTTTCCTAGTGGGCACCTAATCACTTGTTTCCTACTGGGCCCCTAATCACTTGTTTCCTAGTGGGCCCCTAATCACTTGTTTCCTAGTGGGCACCTAATCACTTGTTTCCTACTGGGCCCCTAATCACTTGTTTCCTAGTGGGCCCGTAATCACTTGTTTCCTAGTGGGCCCCTAATCACTTGTTTCCTAGTGGGCCCCTAATCACTTGTTTCCTAGTGGGCCCCTAATCACTTGTTTCCTAGTGGGCCCCTGATTTTTTGTTTCCTGGTGGGCCCCTGATTTTTTTGTTTCCTGGTGGGCCCCTGATTTCGTGTTTCCTGGTGGGCCCCTGATTTCTTGTTTCCTGGTGGGTCCCTGATCCCTTGTTTCTTAGTGGGCCCAGCAATCCAATCTGATAGTGTGATTAGTTAAACCACATATTTTTGTTGATGGAGTCTGGCAACCCCTGAACAACATATGATTCATTGCTGAGCGGTCAGAATTTCCAGACCTTTAATCTATGACTTAGTTATCAGTAAATTTGGCATTTTAGCAAATCTGTAACCTGTCAGCACATTGCTATAGAAGAACATTTTACTTCTCCTGATCCTTTACTGCGCACAGACATATCAGAGTTAATTTTCATATGTATTTATTACATAGCAGTTAGTATGAGCAGGCCAATTACCCATATACAGTATTTGGTGTCACACAGGTGATTTTATCAACTTATGTGAAACAAACTAACCTACTGCTCTCATAAAGGGCCAGTTGTATTCCGATCACAACATCCTGTAGTTCTAATCCTGTTTGGAATGTCAACAATTCCCAGTTGTGGTGGGTTTATCAGTCCAGCATTACTGCTGATAAGGTCTTTATCTTTCAAATTTCCATCCACACATTTAAAGGCATGTTTATATCAACAGTAATCCTGGTGATAAGCTGTGGGTTTTTTTCCCATTGTTAGGACTAAACTATAGTAAAGTATGCTTGTATGTCTATTATGTTTAATATATGCTTATCAAATATTCTGAAAGGTTTCACAAAACTATGGTGTTTTTTTTTAACAAATAGATGTATTATTTTGGGGATCTTTTGGACCGGGGTCTCAAACTCGCGGCCCGTGGGCCAACTAAAAAAACCCACAACATGAGAGATGTATCAGTAATCCATAAAGCCGCACATTGCCCCGCAAAGCTGCACATTGCCCCGCAAAGCCGCACATTGCCCCACAGAGCTGCATATTTCCCTACAAAGGTGCTTATTTCCCCAGCAGATGCAAATCGTCCAGCATAGCTGCATATTGCCCCACAAAGCTGCTGATTGCCCCGCAGGGCCATGTATTGTTTTTAATCTGTTGTTTTCTTGTGGAAAACCTGATACGGCCCAGCCTCACCCAGACTCTACCTCCAGCGTAAATTGAGTTTGAGACCCCTGTTTTGGACAATATATGAATATATACTGTATATATGATCTGAGGTTCCTTTAAAAACAATGACATTGGGCAGGTGTCTGTTTATGTAACAGATGAAAATGTGTACAGGCAGCATAGAGAAAAACTAACAAATAGCAATAAAATCAGGAATCTGACATCAGCTATTTTTACACATACTGTACTGGTGCTTTCATGTTGTTGTTGTTGATTTCCTGCAGTAATCTAGAGTTGAATAAAAAAAATAGTGAACTGAAAAGACAAAAGCAGGCAATTTTTTTTACCTTTTTTGCAATGAAAATGTGCACTTTTATAAATAAATCAGGTGCTCTTTTTTGACATTCCACAAAAAACAAATATTGTAAGGAGCTTAAAGATCCCCAACCCAAATGCCAACAGGTAGGAAATTCCTATCATTAAAATGAATGTAAAAACAATTTTTAGTCGCTCAAACTATTATTCAATGACAACAAAACCAGTGGCCGAAACGCTTACAAAATGGAGACGTCGCCCTTTCTTATGATAATTAAAGGGGCACTATATTGCTGATAGAACTGCACACATACAGTACATGTAAAACTCCTTTATGCTAATCCAATCGCTGACTAATCCAATTCGCGGCTGCCAATTGGGAGATTTAAAGTTGAGCCGCGGCTGCACGTAACCTTCCAGCCGGCCATCAATCTAAAAAAAAAAAAAAAAAGATGCTAGGGGCGCCCCTAGCATTTGCCTACGCTGCCTCTGGGTACATGTCACACACTTTTTCTGGTGCAGGAGTTTATCAATGCTGCAAATTTAATCATTCTGCTTCACATGAAACATCTACTGGGGAGAAACGCTTCTCTCTAAGGTATAGCACTGGATATGTAAAGATTTAATTTCACTATAGTTCCCTTTTAATACATATTGACAGTATGTAATCATTAATATGGAAATAGTTATGGTGGCATCGTCTCTTTTAAACAGATCCATGTAAAGAACACATACATCACTTTGCGTCAATCTGCTCATTCATGACTAATTGACTATAAAGCTCCACTGTAACTATTTGACTTACTACACAAACAAATCAATTTGCCCCAACTCACTTCATTGTGGAGGAAATAAGCGAAATGTACAATAGACACACAATAGGGTAACTGATATGATGTGGTGAATTTCATTTCTGAGCAGATGAAAGAAAATCTCCGGCACTTCGAGATAAGTAAAATCAACTTACTTTATTAAACATCCATTTAAAACAAAGGAATTTAAAAGCGAGGGTGGCACCTACGGGTTTCACGCTTATAGTGCTTAGACCATGACTAAGCGCTATAAGTGTGAAACGCGTAGGTGCCACCCTCGCTTTTAAATTCCTTTGTTTTAAATCAGCAGTTCTCAACCTTGTTGAGACCGTGACCTCCTGTGATGTCATTGCGCCGCGCGGCATGATGACGTTTCGGACGAACGTCATCACGTACGAGCGTCATGTGGTGACATTCGGCCAAAACGTCATCACATCGCGCATGAAGGGTTCCTGCGGGTGCTTCCGGGAGTCGGCGCGGTTCTCGACCCCAGTGGGAAGGCGTCGCGACCCCCGCCGGGGTCGCGACCCACAAGTTGAGAACCGCTGTTTTAAATGGATGTTTAATAAAGTAAGTTGATTTTACTTATCTCGGAGTGCGGGAGATTTTCTTTCATCTGCTATGATACAGTCCTGTCCTCCCTCTCCTTGAGCACCCGATTTATTTGCACTGTTTGGATAGAGGGGGATCGAGTGGTCTTTGGATTTATTTCTGAATTTCATTTCTGGCAAGAATTCCCTCTTTAATGAATAACCCCCAAGTCTGTAGTCTTCCATGTTTATTTTTGTTAGCTGTTCTACCTAAGGGGGGTATTTATCAAAAATGAATTCTCATTCTCCAGGGAATAAGTCACCTTGTGTAGCAAAGTGAATTGTGCATATTCTCTATTCAGTGTATTCATGCTGCAATGAGGCAAATTGCTACATATCAATGTGTAGTCGGGTGACCATGAGCCAGAAAGTGGTGTATTGGAGTGAAATCATCATGCGTATCCATACATATTTACACATAAGAATGCCATATTATCATGATACTGATAAGCTACCATGGATTTTAGGAGACAACTGTCTAACTTATAATATTTTCTCACAGTTTGCACTAATTTCACACCCTATCTTGTCACATCCACAAATGTCTTGATTGACAGGGCAAAGGCATCTGACTTTATACATGCACTTCCTATTATTTCGCTGCACAGTAATTAACAGCTACAGAGAAGAGGAAATAATTGTACTACATATACATCTAGTACTTTTTTCTTCCCCTTTAATCCATGATTTTTCACCTAAAAATAAAAAAAACAGAGGTAACTTGGAGTAGAGGTAATCTTATTTTTTTACATTAATGTCATTTGATACATTTTCTTACGGAATGCTTCATATACAGGCTACTTCTAGCAATGCACATTTACTGAAGCAGTACCAGAATATAATTTGGGGTGTCACATGGGGTGTAAAAGGAGTGTGCCTATGATTGGAGTAAAGAGTTACAACTCCCTGGGGGGTTATTCACTAAAGTACGAATTGTTGCGTGCAGGTGCGAGTTCACCAGATAAAGACAGTCGCAATAGATTGCTGCTGTCGCAGTCGCTTGTTTATAATGGGAAAATTGTCGCAATCTTAACTACAAAATTGTTGCGACTTTACAATGGGGAAATTGTTGCAGATTTGCTATGGGAATCCGCTGTTTGAGAGTTTGATAGTCGAATTCGCACCTTAGTGAATAACCGCCCCCCATCTGCTCACTGCCAGTACAACTAGCTGACTTTACTGGGGAAGAACATGACATGGAAGAAGGAAGCATGGCTAAGGGGGTTATTCATTAAGGTGCGAATTTGACTGTCGAATTCGCAAACAGCGGATTCCCATAGTAAATCTGCTACAATTTCCCCATAATACGTAAAGTCGTGACTGCAATAATATTCTCATTATAAACATGCGACTGCGACAGTAGCAGCCTATTGCGACTGTCTTTATCTGGCGAATTCGAAACTATTCACAAACAAATCAGACTTTAGTGAATAACCCTCTTAGAATTATAAAATCAGTTTCTCCGGCAATAATGAGTTTTTTTTAAGCATTTCACAGGTACATCTGAATAATAAAATAATTTAATTTCTTTCCAGAATTCTCATTTGAATGATGGAGAACCCCTTTTATAAAAAAAGCCAATTTATAATTTCACAGGAAGGGACTAATGATTCTTGTTAGAGAGAAGGGGCTGGAGTTTGCAACTGAAAGCATGAATGGTTAATATGGCACCCGGGGAGAGGTTACACCTAAATTTGATGTTGGGGTTGTAGAGAATTACTCAAATGGCAGTGCCCCTCTTGGAAAATTGTACCTACCCCCTATGGACATGATAAATTAAAGGCACACCAAAGCATGAGGATAAATGATATACTAAATGCCAACCAGCCAATGCAGAACTAAATTTTTATGTATAGCTTTTATGTATGTATTTTATTTTATCCTTCATTAGTTATTTATGCTTAATATTTGTATTTATTGACCTGTGTTTCAGCACATTGTTACAGCTCTTATTACCCCTCTATTGGTGTATGTAAGTCTTCCTCCCATTTAGATTGTAAGCTCTACGGGGCAGGGACCTCCAACCTCTTGTATCAACCACGACATGGTGCTTAAAGTGAAGTATCCTTGTGATATTTTACTTATATTGTATAATGCTCTTTTCTCATAGTGCTGCATAAATTTGTGGCGCTTTATATAAGAAATTATACATACATGCAATAGTAAAGAGAAGGGAGAATGCATCAATGACCTTTATATAAATCGTGTTCGAATTCCCCTTTGTTTCCATGTAAAATTAATGACTTGGAGACACTGACTACTTTAGTAAAGGACTGCCCTCCCACTCAATCTTAGTTCTGCACGTAGTTCAGTAATGCGTCAGTCTGAGCCATACTCATAAGTCATGGAAGTTCATAACTGTGTCTTCAAGTGGGAAAGTGAGTAGAACAGATTCGTAATGTTACTAAAATACAGCAAACTAAATTTTACGGTAAAAAATATTTCTTAGAATTAGACTATTATTCATGCTGAAAACACATAGTAATTTAAGGGGATTATTCAGTAAGGTGCGAATTCAACTGTCAAATTCTCAAACATGCGGATTCCCATAGCAAAGTCGCCTCAATTTTTTAAAGATAAGATTGCGACAATTTTCCCAATAATAAAGTCACGACTGCAACAATATTCTCATTATAAAGACGTGACTGCGACAGTAGCAGACTATTGCGACTGTCTTTATCTGGCGAATTCGCACCTATACGCAACAATTCGGACTTTAGTGAATAACCAACAATATGCAATGTATTTCTCAGCTATTTTACATTTTGCAGATAAACAACGTAAGACAGTTGGTAAAATGTTTATTTTGTCTATCTTTTAATGAATTTTTTTTATATATTTACTTCCTCTGTCAAAATTGCGATTGAATAAACTATAATTTGATTAAATTTTATAACGCATTACATTATGTGGGACATTTATCAAATTCTTTTTTTTTTAGACCGGTTTTCTGCTGTTTGAGTATATCCGCTGCTTTTTTATTTTTTTAATGCGTTTTCTGCATTCGTTTTTTTTTAATTGCTGCATTTTCGATTGTGAAAAATTGACCTTGTTGCCGCATTAAAACAAATGCATTTTTATATTGATTTCAATGGTGCGCCAGTATCATTGAAAATTGGCGACTTTTCCTAAGTGAAATCTGTACACAACCATCTCCATACAGAATAGTGGGCTTTCGCAGACAAAATTTGTTGCGAAGGGCTTGATAAATATTGATATTGTGACTGTGTTTTGAGGAGGTGATCATTTTCACTCTATTTTTTTTTTTGGTCGCAGTAAAAAAATTTTTGTCGACGCTGTGTCCATTCGTCACGGTCGAAAATGCAGCGAACATAAATCGAAGCAGAAAAAAAAAAACAGCAATCCATAAAGTAGCCTAATTTTTTAAAAAAAATTTTAATTTTTTTTTTTTTTTTACTTTGAAAAATTGACACCTCCGTCTCTAATTTTAAAGTCTCTCTTTTTTTTTTTTTTTTTTTTTACTGCTACCTGGTTGCTAGGGTACGTGAACCTAACAACCAGATGACATGTTATAGACATGGGTGTAATATAAATATATATGTAAAATAGAAGGGAAAAAACAAAAAAACGAAACATTTATTCATCAACAAAAAATAAAAAACGCTCAGCCTTGCACTTGCCCTTTAACACTTATAAGACTCAGAGCCTGAAGGGATGTTTCATTTCCTCAGCCAAACCCAGCAAAGTTCAGTGTTTGCACCTTTAAAACTTTCCTGCTGGCTGCAAAATCATTAAAGCTGCTGAGAGAGGAACCTTCTCCTCTCCTACTTCTCTTCCAAGTGGCTGCATCTACTAGGCATGCTCACCAGTAGCTTCATGCAGTGCTGGATTACAATTCTGTAGCTGCTGCACAGCTAGTAGACAGATGAAAGCATGGGGGGATCACAAGGTAAGTTCTTACCCCTGTCCTTATTATCTGCAGATGCAAGTTCCCTTGTGCAGGGACACATTGCGGGAGAATCATCTGTAACTCATCTGCAGCCTCTAGGATACAGAGGGAATAAAGAAGGGTTGGGTGGGGGGGAGAAAGGCAGCAGAGCTAAGGTTAAACAGGAGAAAGCAACCTAGCAGCTGCCTATGATTAAGTAAAATCTAAGTTTCCCATTTGGATTGGGGGTTCCCCATCTGCAGAAGATGAATCCTGGTTGTGATGCTGAGAGAAGAAGCCTTGTTGTCATGCATCATTATAGTGCATTGGGTACCTGTCATAGAGATTTGTGTTTTTTTTTTTTTTTTATAGTCATCTGGGCATGTGTGTCTCTGTGCAAGTGTGTGTCGCTGGGAAGAAACTGCCAGTGATTGAAGGATTCACATTTTGTTAGAGGCAGACACACACTTAACCATTCCCCCAACTCAAAGGGAAAGTGATTTTATTTCATGATCATCATGTTTATATTTATGAGTGTGTATACATGTATGTGTATGTGTGTGTGTGTGTTCATGGACGTCTCAGGCACAGGAGACTTGTTTGTTGTTACTTATTTATTTTGATGCAGGATTCGTGTTCACTGTTCTTGTTTTTACAGTGAGGCTTTAAGAGGGTGGTCTGTATTTTTTCTTTTTTCTTTCTGGGGAGGGGTTGGTAGAATAGCACAGTACGCAGATACTGGGTTTGGATTGGATGGGATTTCTTTTGCTGTTTAAAGGAATCTAATCTTTACTGCTTTTAATTCACCCCCCCCCCCCCCCCCCCCCCGAATCTCCAATGAAATGGGCACAAACTTCTGTAAGGATCAGCAGACGATGACATTGACCTTGTCTTCTTTTTTTTTTTTTTGCGACGGTGATTTGTGATGTAGACTTCATTCAGCCAATCATTTTCTTTCCTTTTGCTGAATAGAATGTCTGATACATCCAGTATTTTTGGTTTAGAATTCACAGCCTCCTAAAGATCCCTCCTGCTCCAAGGTAACTTGAAACCACACCTTAACTACAACTCCCAGCACTCACTGATGGCTATAAGGGGGGGGCTGTTGGGAATGATAGTTAACTGACGTTCAAAGAACCAAAGTTATTCTGTGCTTCAGATAGATTGCAAGCTCAGTCTGCCTGTGCATGGTTTTCTAAAGTTGCAGTCTTTTTGGATGCATGCACCATGCTTGTTTTCTAGAAACCGTATAGATCATCCCTTTAACTGGGAGCATATTAAAAAAAAAAAAAAAAAACCCAGAAACTGCAAGGTTCAGTTTAAATGCATGAGGTGCTGCAGAACTAATTCCCTCCCCATCGCCAGAGCTACAGGATGATCTTATCTTACTTTGTAATGTTCCTATATATATATATATATATTTATTAGGGCTTACAACCTTTCTGAATAATCTATAGCGTACAGTTTTGAGGGGTTCCCAAGCTGAATTAAAGATACTAATAGCACATGGCATCCTGCTGACAATTCTCCTCTACCTTTTAACCTAGCGCCTAAATGAATCTGCAGTCTGGTTACGGTGAAATATAAGAAGCACATATGGAATCTTTAGTACTAGTTGTTTGTTGATATATTTCGAGGGTGGGGGAAATTCTCCGACGGTGCTCTGCTTCTCTGTAAAATAAGAAATAAACACGTTTATTTTTAATTGAAGGAACATTCTGTGAATAAGATTTATTCTTGCCACTTTTCCACTTGTTTATTTCTCTGCATTCAAAAGAAGAAAAAAAAAAAAAAAAACACTTTTCTGCCCCTCTTTCCCTGAGCAATTCTAACAAAAATGTCTGCAGGTTTCCATGCAAAGCAGAACAGAGTACAGTATACATCAATGTGTTCATAGGAAAATGCTGGTAACCAACGCTCATTGAACAGCGGCTGACTCTTTCCTAAGCAAAGGTTAGTTTACTGCAAACATGCAGGATAAAATAATAAAATGCCTCCTCCCCAGATGGTGTTTGGTAATACAATGCACAGATCCCTTTTTATTTCTGCTAAAACATTCTGTGTTATTATAGTCCTGGGATTTTTCCAGTGTTTGGAGATGGCACATCTGACTATTGCAGCAAATTGCAGCAGTTTGTATCTTGCACAGATAATCTCAGAGGGACCTGCTGTGCTTTTACTGCATGCAGTCTTTCCACCTTAAATTCAGCAGCCAGTGAAGAGAAAATAAGTGCAGGACTTCCTTTGGGTAATTCTGTTTTTTAAGGATATCCTTATGTGCAGTTTCTACCTTCTCCTCCACCCCCCACCATTTTATTGTTTGTGTGCCTTTGAGAACTTCTATATTGCTGAAGTTGGGAGCGTTCCATGGCCAAAGGGAGGGATATGGATTCCTAAAGTAGACTAGGAATAGGCTATTAATGCTTTGCAGTTTTATTTGGGTTTATGTTCCACTGAGTTTATTTTTAATAGAGATTTTAAAGCCATAGCTTGTGGGATTGTACAGATCAGATTCTTTTTTTTGGGGAGGAATTTATCATGTGAATATATGCAGCGCTGAATTTCCCTATAGGCGTATAGAGGACACCTCTCTCGTAGTCATGAATGTAGGCACGGAGGATCCAGGATATATTTTAATTAAGTCTTTTAATATTCAATGTATAAACTGACTTTAGCTTCAGCTCACTGGTTTTAATCAAGACTTTGATTATTTGCACCAATGGGCGTAGCGTGCTAGTGGGTGTGGTCTAATGCTGCAAACATCTTGCGTCTAGAAGCTCCGGAGATATAAATCTGGCACTGGTTGTATACCATAGCGCAGAGGTAGGCAAACCGTGACTCTGGAGCCACATGTGGCTCTTCAGTCTCCTTGTTGCGGCTCCCTTCTGCCTTGATTGACAAATAGAAAAAAGAATGAAAGTTATTTATCAATGTCATTTTAATTTATTATTTTATTTTTGCTATTCTTTTCTTCTGTTTCTTCTATTCTGATGTTGTAACAGGTCAGAAACTGGCATTTTCAACAAACTCTGTAATTTAAAAACAAAACAAAACAGAAAGTTTCATAGAAATGTCCCTCATAGCAATCCGTACTGCTCTCACTTATGTCAGCAGCTCCGAATCCAAATATCAAAATTGCCCAATAACCTGCTCAAGAAAACATATTCCGGCATGGATTGCTTCAGAAATTTATCGAGGCATATTCTGCTATTAAAAAAAAAAAAAAAAATAGAAAATCAATGATATTAAAATATAGAGATTAACGTCTGGATTTGACAAATTGTTTCTATATTTTTGAAATGGTGTTTTTTTTTTTTTTTTCAAAGGTTTATTTTTTAACTGCCTTTGGATCAAGACTGATCATATAGTGCAGTGGTTCTCAATTATTTTCTGTCATGCCCCCCCTAGGAAGAAGAAAACATT
>WMED01017792.1:0-12894 GCA_019650415.1 Pipa parva | reverse complement strand
TTTATTTACGATTTACACAACGTGCCAACTTTTCTGATTTTGGGGTTTGTATATCATTTATTTTAATTGCAATAGTTTTGGTATAACCACTTTCTTCCCGCTGTTAAACATATCATTTTGATTTAACGGAATAGTAGTTCATCTAACTGTATATCATTATTTTAAAATACTTTTTCTTCATTTGTTCAAAGCTTGCGTTCGAAGATTTCCATTTCTCTATGTTGACATCACCACAGAAAAAGGAAAAATTTGGTGGAATATTCGGAAAACATGTTTTACAATTGTGGAGCATAACTGGTTTGAAACCTTCATCATCTTCATGATATTACTCAGCAGTGGAGCACTGGTAAATTATGTCTGAGTATGGCTCAGTAATTTGACAATGTATCCGCCATTTTAATTGTCTCCTTGTCTATACATGGAGCAGACTTACCATCTGGTGGATATAGTGTGAATGAAGAGGGTATTTATCAGTGGGAAGGTGGTTTCTTATATGGATTGTCTGTGATGTTTATGTTTTCTTGATATTAGTCCTATGGATGAAATGAAATACATGTATTTACAGAAAATAAAAATGCACAGCACACTTTTCCATAAAAGCCAAAATGACACTACAGAAATATAGGGATGGTGTAAAGTATTACCTGATACTATAACCCCACTCACCCAAGCTCTCCCTAATAGTTTGCCCACTCCGACTCACCCACCACTCACAAAGCCAATTTCTTTCTAACACATAAGGTGCGAATTCGACTGTCGAATTCTCAAACAGTGGATTCCCATAGCAAATTGTGACAATTTCATCATTGTAAAGTCGGGACAATTTTTTAAAGTTAAGAGTGCAAAAATTTTCCGCAGTCAAATTCGCACCTTAGTGAATAACCCCCCTTATAAGTCTTTAGGGAAATAAATATAGGCAAGTTCTCAAGGTGTGGTGCTATCTGAGCTGTCACAACCACTCCTAACCCCTTTTTGATATAATTTATGGCAGTAGGCTCACCAAAGTTCAAGAGCCTCATTGACAAAGGTCTGAATAGTCACATGGAACTGAGAATTTGCATGTATTCTCCACTTCCCCATGTTCGCTTATTAAGCAAACTCTGCAAAGTGGTGAATACATGACCATTTTGAGGGACTACGAGTGTTACGAACTTACGGAGCTCTTCGCAGAATTTTGTGCACACGAGCACAGGTGCTTCTACTATTGACTAAGCAGTAGAGTGGTGCAAATGCGACTAAGTGAACTGCTCCGAATTCACCTGTTTGACTTCACCACTTCAGACTGGCAAATTGCGGGATTGATGGCAGGTCTCCAGTATTGCATAAGGTGACTATTCATTCAAAAGTGACAATGGCAACTAAGACTAAGTAACAAAATGACCTAGGGACAGGGTGACAGAAATTGACAGAATATTCACAGAATACAGTTAGTGGGATATGATAAGACTGACGTCATTGCCCTTCACTTGTCGAATTTGCCTCACTCCACATGACTTCTCATCCAATTTCTATCTGACTGACTACGCTACACTATGTATTTGCCGCTGTCCGCCTGTTCAACAAGTGTATTCTCCACCGAGAATTGAATTCGGGACTATTTTGGCGATGTGACTTGTTTTGTAGCGAGGTCAAATCGACGGGGTAATTCAGACTTTAGGCTCCAGGTGTCTGGCGGACTTGTCCTGTATGCCGCTCACACAGTCTGCTTTACTTTCACATTGTACATAGCAGTGTACAATGTGTACACAATGTGTACATATTCTAATAAATAAGATGTTAGTAATAAGAAACTGTTTCTGTTTGTAAATATGGTTTACTTTATCTTTCGCTATCAATGCTTAGTAACATGTTGATTTAAGATTGCACACAGCACTTTATTTTGCTTAATATTTACATGTATTATTATGTATGGGAGCTGCCATGCTATATATTCCACTAACGTAACATTAATTGTGATCCAAATAATCAGAGAAAAGAGTACTGTTCCCAGGTGTCATATTATTATACGTTTGTACGATTTTTATTTTTATTTCAAGATGGTACAAATCACACTGCATGATTTTAACTTTAGGCATTCGAGGATATCTACATTGAACAGCGGAAAGTGATTAAGACAATACTGGAGTATGCTGATAAAGTTTTCACTTATATTTTTGTATTTGAAATGTTGCTGAAATGGACTGCATATGGCTTCAAAATCTATTTCACTAATGCCTGGTGTTGGTTGGATTTCCTTATTGTCGATGTAAGTAAATACTTCACATCTACTTTAATCAATAAACCTTTTATTTATTCCAAGGTCAATAAAATATGAGTTAGCAATGATGAATAAAATCAATACTGTACCGAAATTATTTAAACTGATGTTTTCATGAAAATAAACTGTTCCCTATACAGTACTGGACATTAATTAGAGTATTTGTTGCAAAAACATTTGAAATAAGGTTACCAAATCATTGGACCAGTTCACCTCCCAGCAAAGGTGGACAGGGAGGGTGGGGCAAAGCACGTTGCCAGCTGCATGATGGTGACATACAACACAACCATGTGGCTCGGTTACAAGAGGCCAGCGGACTGGCAGTTGGGGCCCCCTGCTTTGAAGTTAAATGGTATTTTTAAAAAACAGGCTGGCTATTTAGAAAAGATAATTCAGGATATAAATATATTAGAGGTCAGTACAGAAATCTGTCTCACAATCTATTTATACCAAGAACTGTAAGTATAACAAGGGGGCATCTTCTACGTTTAGAGGAAAGAATGTTTCTGCATCTACATAGAAGGGGATTTTTTACTGTAAGAACAGTGAGGTTATGGAAGTCTCTTCCTGAAAAAGTTGTTATGGTTAATTCCATTAAGGAGTTCAAAACTGGTTTGGATGCTTTCCTTCAGTGTAGGAACATTACAAGTTATGGGAACTGGATAACTGGAGGTGGGATCTTGATCCAGGGAATTACTCTGATCTTTCAGTGTAAAAACATTATAAGTTATGGGCACTGGATAACTGGAGGTGGGATCTTGATCCAGGGAATTATTCTGATTCTTCAGTGTAAGAACATTACAAGTTATGGATACTGGATAACTGGAGGTGGGATCTTGATCCAGGGAATTATTCTGATTGCCATATTTGCTGTCAGGAAGGAGTTTTTCCCTAATATGAGGTTAACTGGCTCTTGCCTCGTGGGTTTTTTTTTTACTTCCCCTGGATCAACATTGCAGGAAAATAGTCTGAACTAGATGGACTTGTGACTTTTTTCAGCCTTGTAATCTATGTTACAATGATATAAGCCATAAAATACTTTGTTATGATTTGTACAGGTATCTCTAATCAGCCTGACAGCAAACTGGATGGGGTATTCAGAGCTTGGACCCATCAAATCCCTTAGAACCTTGAGGGCCCTCAGGCCGTTAAGAGCACTCTCAAGATTTGAAGGCATGAGAGTAAGTTTTAAAACATTCCCGTGTCACAATGCTTTGTAAATAGGACTGAATGTTATAGCAGTTTTCTACAGAATGCCGAAGTGTGACACAGCAGTATAAAGAAGCATGGTTAATTTTAAGATCTAAATATTTTAAACAGAAATTGTTTGTGTTCTCCAAGCTGATTAACGCATGTTGTTCTTATTGCTTTAATGTTTCCTGGTTTAAAATGACATGTTTATTTCTCGTTGTTTTCAAGTAAACTAACTTTTTTTGTGCTGGGTTTTCCTGATCTTTAATTCTGCCTGTTTTTATTCATTTCCATTGGTTAAAGAAAACCTAGATGGATTTAGTGAAAGTGGACATTCACCTTCATATTAACGTAATGAAATCAGAATGTTGTACACCTGAACTGTGGCATGCTCTGCCCACAACTTTTATTCTGATTCCTCCATATAAACCCTGTTTAAAAAACAAGGCCCCAAATCTTCTCATAAAACATACTGTAATAATATTACTTTTAAAGGGGATGTTTACCTTGTTCCTACAAAATTCCAGATTCATTTGAACAGTTTATTTTATGTTTTAGGTGGTCGTGAATGCCCTTTTAGGTGCCATTCCATCTATTATGAATGTGTTGTTGGTGTGTTTAATCTTCTGGCTCATCTTCAGCATCATGGGAGTTAACCTCTTTGCTGGGAAATATTATCGCTGTATCAATACAACCACGTCGGAATTATTCCAAATCAGTGAGGTCAACAACCGTTCTGATTGCTTTGCCTTAAACTACACCGAGCAAGTGCGATGGGTTAATGTCAAAGTGAATTTTGACAATGTGGGTCTTGGATATCTGTCCCTTCTTCAAGTGGTAAGAAGATCATGCTCTGGAGTATTATGGTCCATCTGATATCAGCCAATTATAACCTTGAGATAAATCTGTTAAGGTTGTTGAAGTTCGCTTTTTTTTTCTGTGATGCTGCTTCCATTAAAAAGACAGTGAGCCCAAAATCATTATTGCTATTCTAATAAAGAACAATAAAAACATCTACATGTATAATAATTCCTTTTAACTAACGCACCAACTGTAAATGTTTTTCCACATAAGGTCAGCTTAAGACTGAATTCCCATTTAGGTTTTGTCTGCATTTTACTTTTTTTTTTTAAAAAAGGCTTAATAATTGGTGTAATACCCGAACATGGGGTAAATATAACTTGAAGGCAGTGCTAGATTTCCGAATATGCCAGATTACCATCTCAGAACCCTATAAACACAAAATACTTGGCGCCTTAGGCTATGCCTATTAACTAAACAAATCACACATGCATACACTAATATAGAAACACAGCGGACCACAATTTCACACAAACACACTTTCTTGCACATGCAAACACTGCCACACACGCACATTTTATAGTTTTTCCTAGAAGACAAACCTGCATATATCCCTATATACTGTACCCTTACCCCAGGAGTTTCCCAGTGCTGTGCAGTTTTCCAGGAAGCCCTATCACTCTCCTAACTGAGCCTATAGACACAGACTTCTTGTGCCCATGGGGAAATCAGCCCTTGGCTAAATGAATTACATACAAAAAGTGCCTCTGTAAAATTACATTGATGGATTTGGTACATCTGTTCTACAATTGTTGCCCCTGGCTAGTTTTCCTCAGGATTTAGCTCCTGTTAATATATGGAGAAAATCTGCTTACATCATCAGTACATAATGATGTAGTATTGGGCAGCAGAGCTATCGTTCTAATGATCAAGAATTGATTTATTTACAGAACACATGGGCAGCACTTATATTCAGTTTGCAGATGAGGCAGCAGTTATAACAGTCTTGTTAAGGTAGGTGGGTGGGTGCCCAACACATATACTCTACAGAGGAACTGATTAGTAGGATGAGTTAATAAAAGGAATTACTGAATTAACCCTATCTATATTATTCCTACTGAAACATCAGTGTACTACCTGCAGCAAATTTATACCTGTTAGATTACATGCCACAGGATTAGGCGGTAAGATTACACTTATTATGGGAGGTATGTTTTGGCAAATTGGACACAAGAGGTCCAAGTTTTTTCCGGAGGGTGAGGGGTTAATATAAGGACGTTCAATAATGTAGTACTTACATTTGTACCTATACTTTAGTGGGCCAACCTTGCTGATATAACTGCAGAGCATGATATCAATGTAACTCTGTTGTGCAGGGAACACCTGTACATCATTTTAATGCAGATAGTGAAATACACTAGCTGACTGCAGACTGTTTCAGTTCCAGGCCCCAGTCCGCTGTCTGCAGCTTAATAACATTCACTAAATTGTTCCCAAAGAAGCAGACTTATGACACATTGCCAACCTCTGGAAAAGTTTTTTTTTGCTGACATTTTAAAAATAATGTACTGGCATCCAGTACATTGGCAACCGTGAACCCATTTAAAGTATGTGATCCAATTGCTATTGTGTACCTGAAACATGGCATGTTCTGCCCACAAATTGTATCGGTTTCATCCCTATAAACTCTCGTTAAAAAACATGGAGTCAGATTTGTTTAACATGTGGGTCGAATCCATGTTCAAATGACTTTGGATGCCTCTGACTGTAAAGTCTCCACTTGCATGATGACAAAGAGGCCACACTACAGAACCTAACACACTTCCAGTTATTGCCCTGACCCTTAGTACAGGGATTTAGGTTCCCCCTCCCCTGCTGACACAGGCATGCACACTATGCAATGATTAGCATGCTTCCTAACTTTACAGAACTGACCAACTGGTCAGGGCGATGCAGACAGGAGAGTCTTTTGTTTATCGAATCATAAACCGCATGGCAAAAAGTAAATTAGGGTTTGGTGAGAGGATCATATCTAGCAATGCCTGGTAACAGAGCTAGGATTATTGTAGTAGATTTAGCAGAGATAAAGTAAAGGGGGGACCTCTAGTGGCACAACCAAAGTTTTAACTCCTTGGTTCATTTGTGGTTTAAATGAAAGAAGTCTAGAGAAGCAATAGGCAAGCTGTTAACTTAGTTCCATCACTTTCCTTTGAATGGAATTTTAGAAGTTAATACCGATGACATTTTATGTGATTTTTTTGTACATAGGCAACCTTCAAAGGCTGGATGGATATCATGTACGCTGCTGTAGATTCTCGAGAGGTGAGTAGTTTAAATCCTTTTATTAGGTGCTCTTGTTATTGAACAGTTAAGGTGTGTATATACAGTCTTTACATCACTCAGCCTGCAGTATTTTTTTTAAGCAATTCTCTATTATTATAGAAACTATCCAGTTTCCAAGAACTTCACAAGAATAACTGTTATGGCAATACAAATGTCTTGTGTTGTGTTACTGGTCCTTTAAAGAATAAACAGGCTAAAATGGGAAAGCCCAGTGACTGTCTCTTAGCTTAACTCATCAAATAGAAAGTCCATCCAGGAAAGCAGCCAACTTTGTTAATATGAACTGCTCCATCCCCAAAGCTGATACCTATACCTACTCTCCCTGACTTGGACCAGCAGTGCACAAGTGTTCATTTACTTCTGAAAAATCCAAAGCACATGATTAATACAGAGCCCTTCTGAACACTGGAAAAAAGTCTTAATACAAATGCATTTGTATGTGTTGCTTTCACCAATGACGTTGTATGACCTTTCTTAATATACCTCCTCGAAACAAAAGGTCAACATAAGCTGAGGCCGTGTTTGTAACCATGAAGCAAATAGAAAGTATCTCTGAGAGAATGGGATTGATTTAGCCAGTGTGACGAATCTTTCTTTGGAGCTAAGGAACCAAACCACTGGAACCGCTGCCGGCTACAGTATATTGTCTGAGTACAACTACACAGATATAAAACAATATCGGAGAAATTTATTAAACTCCTGCTATAGGAATCCGTACTTTCAGACTGACATCATGGATTTGGGTTCCATGAGTGGATTATTTGTCAGGTTGAAGACAGACGATACTTAAACATTTTACGGTGAAATTTATTAAACTCGGAAAGAGCGCTTTCGGTCTTGTTAAATTCAGAATTTTAATACTTTCTGACTGCTCTTATCTTTACTGATGGCAGTCGTCTGTATATCAGATAAACAGTGATTTTGGTTTTTTTTTAAATCAATAACTTTGTTTTTATTATCTTTTCATGTTAAGAGTAAAAATGTAAGGTTTATAATAAATGCCCGAGTACACAGGCAGGAAATGTAATGAAATTTAACACAACTGTCTGTGCTTCCTGTTTTGGAGTTTATGAGATCTTTAGGGACAGCACCCATATTATATATATGTGCTAGTCTGTAGGAAAAAACATGGCCGTGCTTTGAAAACACTGCCTTAAAGTGCACCTGTTACCTCAAAACTCGATTACTGAATTAAGTTCTACTAATGAAATAAAACTCAGCCGTATAGCAGGTAACAGCTATATACCCATCACAAGCTCCCAGGGAGCCGCTCCTAGTGGTACTGATCTCCCACCCAGTCTAGTGCTTCTTTTTATTTCTATAGACCTCCCTATCCCAACTGGACACAGAGGGGCAGGGGGGAGGAGGGAAGCGGCTCCCAGGGAGTCGCTTACTGCACTTAGCAATCCCCTCACTTAGCCTAATGCTAAGTGAGGAGTGATGTTGGGGGGAGGTGTGGGAGTCCCAGGGACCCCTGCTAGCTGCGGTTTATTTAGTTTATACTAATTATTTACATAGTGCTAGTATTACAGTAGTGCTATGGAAATAATTGGGTTTTAAATAATTTAACTGCTTACTTGCCGGTTAATGATTTTAATAGTGCTGAATGGGAGTTGATGTTGGGGGGATGTGTGGGGGTCCTAGGGGACCCCTACTAGATTGGATTTATTTTTACTTTGTACTAATTATTTCCATACTTCTAATATTACAGTAGCGCTATGGAAATAGTTTGGTTTTAAATCATAACAGCTTACTTGCCAGTTAATGGTTTTAATAAAGTTGGATGGGGGCTGATATGAGGGGAGGGGATTGGGGGGATGTGTGGGGGTGGTGTGGGGGTCCCGTGGACTCCCAGTGTAGGGAATCTTAGCACTGCATCAATATCAGCAGGTATTGCTGCATCGCTAAGTTTAGCATTTCATGCTTTCGTTGCTGCTGCCAATGAGCGTCCCCGATTTAATCTATTTGTGCATGGGCAAAATATGGCAGAGGGACAGAGGAACCAGGGTATTTGGGGGCATGGAAATAGATTTTGAGTGGCAGTAAGACCTACTTTATAATCTTTTTTTTTTGTGAATCGACTTTATTATTTACATTATCAATTTGATGTACTTTACTTAACTATAACAATTTCATGGTGACAGGTGCACTTTAAAGTCATACAGTACATTTTGTTTGCTATAAATTTAGGCTTGCAATCAGAAAAGGAAAACAATTAGTTTTAAACTCATTTTTTAGAGCCCTCCATGTAAAAGTGTATGTTATGCTTATTACTTGAATCACTTTTTATATTATTTTATTTCTCTCCTTTTTCCCATACAGATTGAGCAACAGCCCGAATATGAAATAAATATTTATATGTACCTGTACTTTGTCATATTCATCATATTTGGAGCTTTTTTCACTCTGAACTTGTTCATTGGTGTCATTATTGACAACTTCAACCAACAAAAGAAAAAGATAAGTGTCACTAATAGTTTCCCTTATTCTCTTTTTTTGGCAACTAATTAGATACAAATGATAAGGCAAATAAAAGATTTTTCTGTATAGTTTATAATATAAATCTAGCGATCTTTGTATTTGGGAATTGTTTAGGTACCAGTGTTCTATAAAATGTAGTGTTGTACTGACAACTTAAGTAACGGAAGTGTTTTCTCCTATACTTTGGAGGGAAGGACATCTTTATGACTGAAGAGCAGAAGAAATACTACAACGCAATGAAAAAACTAGGATCCAAAAAACCACAAAAGCCAATCCCAAGACCCCAGGTAAAATATGGAAATGTTTCCTTTGGGATTTATACAGATTGTTTGGCATATTACTCTACAATTTATAGATATTCACCATGAACTCCATTCTCTGTAGCGTTTATAGTCCAACTTCCCTTAACACTAGGGTCAGTTTGGTCAGACCACAGTTAACCGACCAGTTATACCCAGACAATCCCTAAACAACAGATGAATGGAACCATTATGCTCCCAGAGCTGCAATGCATCACTTCTAATTATTGTACCACTGTATGTATCATGTATGTATTTATTCATTTAGATAGCACTGGTATATTACACAGCACTTTACAGAGATTCATCATTCACTTCAATCCTTGCCCCATGGAGCTTACAATCTAGTTTCCCTATTCAGTCACACATACATAGACAGACACAGATGTATGTTTTTGGATTGCGGGAGTTGCCCGTAGTTTGATGATTGACAATACAGCTCCTCCAATCCGATCCCTTAAATCACGATCTAGCAGGGATTGGAGGAGCTGTAATGCTGATCATCATTTCGCCTCACCCACCTGATTCCAGAAAGAAAAGTCACGCTCTCTGAAAGATTAACATTGTATAAAGGTACATTTTTTAAATACATATATATTTTATCTATATTTTATTAGTTTTGAGGTGACAGGTGCAGTTTAAGATGCTGCAGCAGATTCCTTTTGTCCATAAACATGTGCAGTCTGAGCATTTTTTTTAATCCATCTTTAAGCATATAATGTCTTTCTGACCTTTGCAGCAGCTGGCTTACACGTCCCTTATTAATAAACATTGCTTAATGCAAATGGAACCCACACTTTTACATATGACAAAGTTTCCTTTATGTTTTCTCCTCTAATTAAAGCTGCGATAAAACCTAACATTTTTGTACTCCGACAAGCAGTGCTGCAGTCTGTAAAAATAAATCTTTCAAGGAACAGTTCAGCCTCCAACAGTTACTTATCATGTAATTGTCACTGGTAAATAAATGATTTTTTCCATATACTGTATCTTATATACGTATTTATTTTATTTTATTTTTTTGCATTTATAGCAACGTTCTCTTTCACCTACTTCCCCTTATGTCACTGACTTGATCCCATAGGTTTGAGAATTCTGAAAGAACCAATCAGAAGAAGAAGCAGGTGGACAGCAGTACTGTGAGGTTGTACACTTGAATGATTCTGATTGGTTACCAAGAATTCTCATTCTTTCAAATCCTCTACTTAAAGGAACAGTTTAATTACTAACAATTATTTGCTATAACACTTTAGCATGTTAAGTAAATAATTTATATTTTATTTCCATCCTTCGCAATTTAGGGCCAGTTTGGTACTGAAGCTCCTTCCCTCTCTCAGCTACTTCCTCTTCTGCAGTTGACTGACAGGCTTGATAATTCCAAATAACCAATTAGAAACTTTAAGATGTCATCTACCTTTTATTTTTATAATTAAAGGTGCAGTTAATTCAACACAAGCAATTGTTAAAGAAAGAGCTGAAATATTGACTTTCTTTTTATATGGATTTCATCTCTCAGTCTCTCATGTCCAGTATCAGCGCGCTATTTCTACTGACAGCGTACCCCATTAGCTGTAACTACTGTAACTGCCGATGGTACTTCATATCCGACTAGGAAGAAATACACAGAAACGTTGTGTACCGCTACACAATTATTTGCTTTGCTCACATAAAAGACTGACTGAGTATATATTTTTATTATGCATTTACAACACACATTACTTTTTATTAATTGGACTAAAATTTTCCTTTAAGATTCCAAATGAACTGCTGAAGAGGAAGTAGGTAACAGAGAGTAGGCGATTCTAAAACAAAGAGATGGAAATAATTTAATAAAATGTGTTGCAAAAACATTTATTTAACAGTGACAAATAGACATGCAAAGTTATTGACTAAAGGAGGAGTTATTGACTAAAGTGAGAATTCAACTGTCCAAGTGAATTCTCATCACTTTGGGTGGTTACACCAGCGGTTCTCAACCTGTGGGTCGCAGCCATCCCAAGGGTGGTCGAGAACAGCTGCGGGTTCCTGCAGGGTGACGTCAGCCAAAAACGTCACCACGTGACGCGCGTACGTCATGATGTTTCACCTGAACGTCACCACGTGACGTGCGTACGTGATGACGTTCAGCTGAAATGTCATCATGTAGTGCACGGTGACATCAGCGCCGGGGTTTGCCACCCAGAAAAGGTTGAGAACCGCTGGGTTACACCTTGATGCTTTACTCCTTATTGACTAAACAGTGGATTCCCATAGTAAAGTTGCGACTGCAACAATAGCAAATCCACAACCACCACAATATCCAATACTGAAGTTGCGACTGCCGAGTTCAAAGTTTGATGAATACACAAATGGTAAATTCACACCTTTACATGACAATTCAGACTTTAAAGGAACAGTCTGGCCAAAACTTAAAAAAACAACTTTATTTATATTTAGAAGTGCAGTCCTCTCCAGCCACGCACTTGATGAAACCCTGCATCGGCACTTCCTAGAAGTCTCCTGGAGAGCGCGTACGTAATCAATGCGTCCTCCCCGGATGACGTGCACGCTCTCCCATGTGACTTATAGGAAATACCGATGCGGGGCTTCATTAGGAGCACGGCTGGAGAGGACTGTACTTCTTAGAGGGTTCGGGTGATTTGGGACGCCGTAGAGTCACCGGCAGAATCTGAAGATGGAGTCTGCAACACAGAGGAGCTATACACCACTTCATTACATGTAAGAATTTTATTTTATTTTTTAAATTGATAATAAATTGTATTTAATAAATGTTATTAATTAGCATCACTAAATAAAGGTTTTTTTGTTTTTTTGGCCAGACTGTTCATTTAATCAGTAACCCCATAACTCTTTGTAAACTCTGGAAATGAATCAGAGGGAATTTACATTTTAGCTAAGGCTTATTAATTATAATGTACACTAAACATTTACTGCGTGCAGTTTTAAACAATGATATGGATGAAAACTCCATAAAACTGCCAACTGAAACCCATTTGGACAGATCACCTTTTCACTGGAAGCACTAATTAAACCTATCCTTATGAGCAGCATTTATATGGTTTACATCATTGCATGATATATTTTACAGTGATGCCCCTGATTAAAGATGACATATGGTATAAATACTGTTGAAAAGGCTCCACACATGTCAGTATCACTTTAAGGTAAACCCCAATTGTGCTACTTGCATATCTGGCAATGTTGAGTGTCAGTGATGCAGTTGCTCTATGAGTGGTCTTTGTGGGCAGTTTATTATAACCTTCCATCTGCTTTGTTAGGAATTAGCACAATTATCAATAAACAGGGCTCATAATCTTTATCATTTTATATGTGTGTATGTATAATTTTATATATAAAGTGCCACAAATTTCCTCAGCACTGTACAATTCAGCAATACAAATATGATACAGACATGGGAAAAGTACATTATATAATACAAGTATATTATCACAAGGATAATTTACTATGGGGGGAATTCACCATTGTCTGAAGTAGTGCGAACAGTTCGGGCGACTGCGCCAG
>WMED01017790.1:0-12895 GCA_019650415.1 Pipa parva | reverse complement strand
TTTTATTTACGATTTACACAACGTGCCAACTTTTCTGATTTTGGGGTTTGTACAATGCTGCATTAAATCATAGAGAATACTGCATGTTAATCTATTCATTTTAATAGCAAGAGGGTTGTTTACTTCCTGTTTGACTTTTGTATGTAGATAACCAGATATCTAATTAATATATAATGTATAATAAACTAATAATAACATAATTTATAAATGATTAGTAGTTTAAATTCCTTGAGTGCATCACCTTTACAAGCATACTTTTGCGATGTGTGTCTCCTAGTGTAAACAGTGTGTATATATAGGTTTCCTTTGTTTTTTTATATCCCGGTACTAGGATTTTTAAGCTTTTCTAGTACATTTTTAAAGCCTTATTTTAACCTCTTTGACTGAAAAAATGTAAAAGCATCTGATTTTCTTCCCCATAACTTATTATTACTCTACACACAATTCCACATATTTCTGTAGAATTTGTTGCCCTCCTGTCTACGCTGGTGCATTAATGTATACGATGAGAACCGGCTTCTTCTGAGTTTTTTTCTTTGTTGTCTTTGTCTGCTGTAATGATGCTTTTGCCCATCTAAAATTAACTTATTTCAAATGAAAAGCTTTAGCAAATGCCCTTTTTTTTTTCTTAAGGAATTTCAAATGAGACCATATTGTGCTAACGTCCACAGATGCATCCTATATATAGAATACATAATATATTCCCCACGTCATTTATGATTCTTAAACCATGAAAATCAGAGTGGTGAAAAGCAGTTGTATTTCATTGTGCTTAGAATCTGATTTCTGTTACTTTTTAGCTTGTTTTCTTTATATTAAAGTGCCCTGTTAGTAGTACAGTACATTACGCAGACAAGATTTTGTTTCTCAAGAGATAACTTTTATCCCATCTTATTTTCTGTAATATCAGTTAGGTCCCTGTTCTCTAATTAGGTTTCCTATATAATCTTTTCTCTGTTGAACACTTTACTAATATACCTCAGTATATTTATTCTGTAGTTGCTATTTTATATTGAGATGCTCTCTTGCTGTTGCATACTCCTATGGTTTTTATAAAATATATTTTCAACTTAGAAACTGGCCAAAGGGAAAATGGGGGGTTGCTGTAATGGAACCCTAAAATCTCAAAGCTAACCATGTGTATTATCCTTTCCTTCAGTATGATCAAATTTTAGATTTTAACAAATATTGATTCTTCGTCGTAGATTCTACACCTGTTAAGGAAATTTAAATCAGGATAAATCTCCTGTATGCTAACGGTAGCCTAATTTGTATAATACAAACCTTCAGAAAATATCTAAATGCAAAATGCAAGCAATCTTAACATTTTGGTTGAAATAGTCCAAGTCAGTTGGTAAATCTGTCAGGACAGGTTAATCCATATTTGCCAATAGCATTCTATGGTTAATGGAGTTAAATGGTGTTCATCACCAGCAGCTAAGTATGTAAAGTCTGTGGAATTACTACTCACTGCTAAGGGTAAGACTACACTATGCATTTGTTGTGGTTTAACTGAAACAAAAACTACACAGTGGGTTACCACATCTGACTGAATTACATATCATCTAGATGTGATTTACTGCATCAAATGTGTTGGGGGTATATTTTTGCACAATAATCTACATTTAAATAAGATGAAACATTGAGTGACACTGTTGAATATTAAATCGATGGGACATTTTACCACATGTGGTAAATCGAAGATTAAACAAATGTTTGCATAGCTTTACTCTGTCTAGTAACAAAATTCCTGGGCCTGATAAGACATACCTATTTAGGGACAGTTTAATAACTGACACCATATAGCTGCCTCACTGAAAGTTTACCTCAAAATTGTGGCTGCAAACTCCACCCCCACCTGACCATGCATCATAAGACTACATGCCTGCCTGCTTCCATATTTTTTTATGAGCCTTTCCTCATTGTGCAAAGCTCAGGGTTTCCTAAACTTTAAAGAGTCCCATATTCCTTTATACACCAAAAATATTTAGTACGTGCTTACAAAATTTCACATTTTTAGAAAGTACTTTTACATTTCCACTGAAAACAGTGGGTTTATAAGGTTATGTGATAGAAATTAACACTAAACAACAAAAATAAGGAATTCAACTTCAGGATGATTTACAATTATTTTGTAGGAATAACTGCCATGCTAATTATTTTATACTTGTTTTTTTCTTGAAATAAATGCTAAGTGGAATACAGTATGTTAATTGGCTTTTATTTGTTGTGCTCTCTTGCAACTTTCTTGTTCAAACATACAGTAAATGCTGTACAGAGCATTTCCACAAGACATTTATTGGAGCTTGGTGGCTGCCAATAGTTCACATTCAGTGAGATGCAGCTGGGTAGGGGAAAGTGGATTATTTTATTTTACAATTAAATCCATGCAAACCCCATTACTGATCTGCTCCCACCATAATGGGACATATTTATTAAGGCCTGAATTGTCCCGTAGATACATGAATTGACAACAGCTAGACACCTTGTTCATTTAGCGAAGATCACGGTTTTCTGTGATGCAGTGACTTGTCACACAATTCACAACATTACAGCAACTTCATATTTATATACCACTTTACCTATGTTCAATGCAAATATAACAATTTGAGTATTACCATGTGTCAAAGTAAAATTCGACAAACTCCTAGCATAATTACACAGATGTGACTTTGCCAAGTGGAGGTTTTAAACTGGGCTTATGTCAGGGTTCCTGTTAGTATTGTCGCAACAGTTTACTCTTAGCATTAGAAAATGTAGCGATCATGTAGTTCTAACAAAAACTAGATATTTCTAGACTATAAATTTATTGTAAAACCAATTATTGTAATTTATGTAACAAGAACAAAACAAAATGGTGACATTTACCTTAACTAATTCATGCATACTGACATTAATGTAGAACAGTGTTTCTCAACCTTTTCTTTCTGGCGGATCCCCTACAGAAACGGAAATAGTATAATTGCATAGTGTGTGCATGCACACGTGGCGTCACGAACATTGTAGTCACTACATACTGTGTGCAGGTACGAAGGTTAGCCGGGGTACGACCCCTATCGCTGGCGTCGATATTGTCCGACAGTGATCGGGAACGTATCCCGGCTAACCTGTGTACCTGCACGCAGTGTGTAGTGACTACAATGTTCGTGTTGCGGAACCCCAGTTGAAATTCACTGATGTAGAAAGAGAGAGCTCTGGTGGCATTGTCTCATTTGAACAGATCCATGCATCACTTTGCCACAATATAACTATGTATGGCAAATTTTCTGTAATACACTGTTGCTACTCTTCACCTGCCTTTGCTTAGAAAGTACACTTGACAATCAGCAACAATTTGCTCCATTGCAGAAACAATACACTAAATAGCAAATATGCACCACTTACCTCACAAATTAGCAAGAATTGTCATGAATTGCCACAAATTCATCTTGTTGTATGAATTCAAACTTTGGTAAATATGCACCTTAATAATGTATTATTTTAATCTTATCTGCTATGATAAATAGATTTCCCTTTAAGGATTTGTGGTGAGTGGTATCTGACTCCTGTTTCAACAAGAAACAACCAAAGAGACTGTGAATCCAATTTTGCTTTGGAACTCTTTGAAACATTTTCCATTATTTGTGATTGTAAAGTTCTGCCTTATTGACAGATATAAGTACTAAAGCAGTATGCGCGTTTAACACTCCAGTGCTCCAATACAACTATATTACAACTGATGACAATAATTCACTTTGTTACACAGGGGAACACATGACAGTAAGGCCTTAATTTGCAAACATGACCTCCTATCTTTGTAAAGGTTGAAAGCCATCTAATTGAACTGATTTTGGATGTAAGAACATAACGCGAGGAAAATTAATTTACTTTTACTGTGAAAGTGGTACATCAATAGCTGCCTTTTATCACATGTATTATTAACAGCTAACATATCAGCATCTTGACTAAATGACAGAGACTAGAGTAATGAAAGATATTGTACTCTCACAGTGCTCTGGAGCACTTCAGCTTCTTATATAATACATTGCAGTGCGAGAAAATAATAGCATATTAAAGTAAAAATTTTTTTTAGGATATTCCTTGTATTCCAATGTGTGATTGTATTATTTTTATTACAGGTTTACAGTATATCCTTGGAGAAGATATTTTTTTTTTTTTAAGTAGAAGCTTTAAAGGATAATACCATTCAAAATAAGCGCCTCCTTATGAAATTGCCTGTACTAGAAAAGAGAAAGCAGATATATTTTTGTTTAGTGTGTATCTTCAAAATGCCCACAGTTTTATCATGAGTTTGAGCCAAACCTCTTGTGGTTTTTAATCCATATGGTATTGGCTTATTGCTATATAATTTTGTTTGAAACAAATTTCTTTTTAGAGGGCCAGATGCGCGTTGATGCCAACATTTCCGTACATCGCCCAGGAGAGCCATTTGGAGTTAGAACAGAAGTAAAGAACATTAATAGTGCCCGTTTCTTGGCAAAAGCAATTGGTAATCACTTAATAAAAGGTTTTATATTATATTATATCATATCACATGTGATTTGATTTTGTTTGAAGATCTTTTTTTTTTCCCTCTGAAATATGCCCAAACTACACCTTAACACTGTATTTTTAATGTTTGTACCAGATGTATTTAAAAAAAAAAATCACAAGCCACTTATAAATAACCTTTCACAAGGAATTACTGAAATATTGTTTCAAAGTCTGAATTACTGATTGTAATGTTCAGAGGACATTCTGGTAATTGAACAAACCAAATATACTGGTGAATTCAGCAACAGGTGCAATCTTTCTAGAGTTTTAGTAGCCCATAACAACTAATCAGCTGTTAGCATACACTGGTATAGGGAAACAAGAATTCTGAAATATAAATTCTAAGTGGTTGCTGTGGGTTACTAGACCTCTGTAAGTGGTTACCGCTGTTGATGAATAACACTCATAAAGTCCAATCAGATGCCAGCAAACAAGCTCTGCAGGGTTAGTGGGGCCAGACTTGGGCTAATGCTCCTTAGGTGTTTTGCTGCGAATGCATGAAAAACACCTGGGAACAACCTGCTCAGAGTTTTACTTATCTGCAACAATGCCAATGACACCTTCTAGTTTCATCACCAGGAATTTTATCTCAACAAATTAATTCTACATAGTGGGTTTTAACCAGAAAAATTGTAAAATGGGATCCTTGCTATAGGTAAGACTATACTATGGGTTCTGCTGCAGCTTTTCTATTTGCGTTAAAATTGCGACAAGATGCTGATAAAATGCAGCCCAGTTGACTCCAATGGGTGACTGTGTGTATCCCCGTTATGTTTTATCTAGATGAGATTTATTTGGGCATTGTTTTGATATGTCTTTTCACATAGTGTAACCTTTTCCTAGTAAAATAATAAAGCTTATCTCTATTAATAATAGCCATCATTGTGAGTTGTAAACAAAAGTTTCCAACTAGTACAGTTAACCTTGATCTATTTATATAAGCATTATAAACCTTGATGATAATGGGGGTAATAGTCTCTCTTTAAGAAATTTAGAGCGAAGGGAGTAAAGTACTCATCTATTACACAGCTTGCCATTAAGGAGACTTTTTTTTTTTTCTAGAACAAATTTTGTTTATGTACATTATATTGCTTTTCCTAATTAGAAACATTTGCATTTTTGTTTAATTATGTTTAATTTAGAATGTGTAAACTCATACATTTTTTTCACTATAATATTGTTGATCTATTGTGTATTTTACTTGCTAGATTATGAAATTCAGAGGCAAACTGAAATTCTTTATAATGGAGGAACCATTGACAATGAAACTAGAGCATTTGATTACAAACTTGGGTAAGAATAAATGCTTCACTTGTTCAGGACATTCTGCCTGACTTCACTAAATTAAAGTGTAAAACTGCACAGTGCTGAATTGTTCATCTATCATCATGCTTTTATTTCAGTTGCTGTTCATGGCCTTATCAAATGGTGATTGGGTTGTTAAAAGGTCCAGCTTACTTTTGTTTTATCTAAAATAATGGAATCTTAAATTATTCTTTTCTAGGTTGATACTGACAAGTTTATTCAATGTTTATTGAATTGTTTTGTAACAGTCGTGAGAATAATTGTTTTTGAATTATCCAGTGTCAGACCAGGCTGCAAGCAGTATTTTAGCATGTTAATCACAAAATGTTGTGCAGGTGCACTTGTGTTTTAAATAAATTCTTATGAGCATTATTTGTCTGAAAATTTTTTGGAGAATAGTCAAGGAACAGTTGCTGTGTTAAAATGCTACTGTAGCCCAATCCTTAGAGGAAATGTAAAGCAGGTAAAGATTGGGAAGATGTGGGGTAGGACAAGAAGATAAAGGCCCTTATTCACCATAGTGTGAAGTGAGCCGCAAAGCCTTCGGCTCACTTCGCACTTGGTGTTATGCGCATGCTGATGTCCTGCACGCGGACATCAGCATGCGCATTAAAGGGATTCCCCTCCCAGCGAGAGCATTCGAGTCTCTTCGCCGGGAGGGGAATCCCTTTAATGCGCGTGCTGATGTCCGCGTGCAGGACATCTGCATGCGCATAATACCATATGCGAAGTTAGCCGAAGGCTTCGCGGCTCACTTCGCATTATGGTGAATAAGGGCCAAAGTGTTAAATGAAGAGACAAGGAGAAAATATTTTGAAGATTGGACAATGGCACATTTTTAACAGTGAATTAGTTGGTTATAAAATTAATAATCAGTATGATTCATCTGTAGCTTACTATATTGTTTAATAAAAGAATTGCCAAGGATAAAAAAAAATGTAGGTTGTTTTGAAAGATTATTTCACTATAACAATTTTAAACACATGATTAAACTTTAAAAAATCCAAAATATGATTATTTGGCCCTGACTAGGGCTAGCTTTAGACACTTCCAAATACCAAAGGTTCTTACTAAAGTAATGCAGAATTGCCCATGGGTTGTTCATAAATTTGTTCTGCTTTTCATAGGCAATGTTTACTCTACAGTATGCATTATAATAGAACATTTTTAGTACATTCTATTAGAGCTATTAAAGCACATAGCACTTAAACTGATGTATCCTTGTCATCTTATACTGTATTGTTTAATTCTGTTTCTCTGCTACTATGTAATGTTTAATGTTATTTTACTTAGGCTTTGCATTTTTGTTGTCCTTTATACAAACCAAAACTGTAATACCCGTATATTCCATTAGCCAGAGTGCAGTAAACAGAAGGTGACATTTTTGAATTTTAAGTAAAAATAAGTTCATTTGTAAGTACTGTATATGCCCGCTGTGAATAACCAAGATTGGTTGGATACAGCTTCAAGTTTGTATTCTGATATTAAATACTGTTTATCGTTTTTGGCTGTATGGGAATAATAGAATTTTAGTATTATCATATTCTTACTACTTTTACTTTCCCTACCCTATGCTGTGCTGAAAGATAGTAAATTAAGAGAACTTTGCCTTGTGTTTTTTAGAGCTACTATACCAATGCGCGATAAAGAAGGAAAGCAAGATTACAGGTTGGATTAAACCCATTTTAATTCATGAACTCCTATCATGTTGAGTAGATTTTTTTTCCTTATAGAAGCCATAGCTGCTGTCAGAAGAACTGGGAATTTTATAGTATTAAAATGAATAGAAGATGGGAATTGGAATACAGTTATAATACTGCAAGAATTCAGTTAAGGTTAATAGCGCAATAAAATAGAGGATGTTTTGACTTTGATTGTAAAAATATGTTGCTTTATTAATAGCCATAGACCTTGATTTTCCGAGAATACATTATACTAGCATAATGACTCAGACTGAATGGTCTTATGACATTGAAGTTATACATTCTGTTACGATAATACATGTTTTTGTCCATAAGAACAGAGGCAGAGAGCCATTCTTAGCTTTAATTTATCTTGTTTTTTTTTTGTTTTTTTTCTAATTTCTTTTTTATAAGGTTTATGCCTGAACCAAACCTACCTCCATTGATTCTTTATGATTCAAAATCTTTGCCAGCTAACACAGATCCCAAGCAAGTCATAAATATTGACTTAATTAAGAAAAGATTACCAGAGCTTCCAAGTGCTATCCGAAAAAAGCTTGTTGAACAATATGGCATATTACCGGAGCATAGTTTTGTTTTGGTGGTAAGTCATCATAATTATTGATTCTACAACATCCATATCCACATCGAGTATAACACTGTGTGCTGTCTTACTTTATACAGTCCAGGATATTGCATTGTATATAGTGTCTAAGTAAAGATTCTTCTTCTGAGATGGATGTTATCTCATTAGTTATGTTTTCTTTTAGTTATCAAGTTGGGGCATTACTGTTAAATTATATTAAAATGTAAATTACGCAACACATGATGCTTGCATGATACAATGACACTTGCATGTTCAGGTCAAAGTGCTGTCATTTCTTATGGCAAAAATCAAGTGGTTGTGTAGTTTGTATTGAATATTATTTCTAATTTGATTGTATTTCTGAATAGAATACAGTAAGATCATGTTTCAGTGTTTTTTATTTTTTTAACCATCTTTTACATGGTTTTAAAAATTTTGATGACAAAATATTTGTAATAACAGTTAAACAACATTAGTAAAAAAAAATACATTTTATATGGCAATATTTTCTATTGATTGAATGCATCAGTAAAGCAACATTTTTACTTGGCCACATACCTTTACTTGAATAAAAGAGTAACGTTCATTTTACCTGAACTAAAAATCAACTGAAGCTGCAAGCCAGGCATTGACTGGGGTAACCTTATTTGTTACAAAACTCCATATTCTCTATTTGGCTGGTTAATAATGTTTTGCCCCTAACGGTGTCATTGCATATCAGTTTTCTCTCTTGTTAGAAACAGGATTCATAATAGAGAGAAAAAATGCAGGGGTTTAGTATTGTACCTACAATGTATATATGGGAACTCTGAATTTTCTGCTCTGTGGTACCATTGTTGCCAGTGTGTCAGAATAGTGAAATGCAAACTGTTTGCGGAGCCAACATGTGGAATTTTATTTGCTTTAAGGCTATAGGTATTAGGTTAACTTCTTCCTGACCAATCCTGGGTATAGCATTGGCCTTTAAAATGTTACATATTACCTAAAAAGTCATGTTTTATCACTTTTGCCGTTGGCTTCAATGAGCTAAAAATAAAGAAGCTTATCTGATTTTGTTATGCATGGTCTCATTTGATACTGTCTGACCCTGTCACATACTCCCCGATGGAATAGAAATTCCCACACCTTGGCCATAGTTTTCAGATTGTAAAGTTTGCTGTAGATGTATGAATTCACAACCGTTTCTTTTCTTCAACTTATATATTCAGCAAGAATGATATTTATTGCAGAGTGTCAAATTTACTCCTAGTTTGTGGAATTATGCTATCAACATATTTACACAACACTTTTTTTTTCCCGCTGCATATTTGACAACACTTTGAGAATTGATCACATTTTTAAATGACAGTTCGCCCAAAGCTGACTGGACAGAACATCCCCTTTAATTTTTCCAAACCAACACTTTTCCTGGGGTGCATTCAAAAGGATATTTCCCAATACAACTGTCCCCAGGTAAGTGGTTGATGTGGACTAAACCATTGCTTTTATGGAGTTTCCATATTTTCCCTTCAAAATTGCACAAGAAACTTCTTGCTTGGATCATTATTTATTAGTCTAGATCAGGAGTCTTAAACTCAATTTACCCGGGGGCCGCTGGAGGTAGAGTCTGGGTGAGTCTGGGCTGCATCAGGTTTTCCACAAGAAAACAACAGATTAAAAACAATACATGGCCCTGCGGGGCAATCAGCAGTTTTGTGGGGCAATATGCAGCTCTGCTGGGTGATTTGCATCTGCTGGGGAAATTAACACCTTTGTGGGGAAATACACGGGGCAATGTGCGGCTTTATGGGGTACTGGGGCATATGTGATTTTTTTTTTTATTATAATTTTATGGCTGGGGGGCAAGCTGGGGACACTGGGAGGGGTTGTGGGGAAAATGGGGGGTATTTTTGGGCCACTGGGATGTGTGAGGCTATTGAAGGGGTTTGTGGGGTCATTGGGATTTAATTTAGATAGATAGATATTTATTTGTCAATTCTATATATGTACATGAGGACATATAAGGATTGAAATTTCGTTTCTCATCTCTCCAGCATGCATGACAATGGGGACAGGAATATAAATTACAAAAACCAGTAGGCAAGTAAAGTGCAAATGCAGATACCATAATATAAATAGTATACAATAAAATAAATAATGGGAAGTGAAAGTGTGTATCAAAGAGAAAAAGGGGGGGAGGGGATGTTGAGCTTGGAGGCAAGTTAAGTCACTGAATACTTACTGAATTTACAAGGTCATAGGGAGTAGTGATAACAGGAGGGGAGGTTAATAGGTGAGAGTGGGGGGGAGATAAGGGGGAGCAGAGCAGGGAGAGAGTTCAGAGCTCTTAAAGCCTGATGGGTGAAACTGTTCTTCAGTCTACTAGTCCTAGCCATTAAACTGCGCGTTCTTCTCCCTGAGGGTAGCAGGTTAAAGAAACAGTGAAGAGGATGGGTGAGATCACCTGCCACACAGAGGGCTTTCTGAAGGAGATGGGAGTTATATAAGTCCTGGAGGCAGGGAAGAGAGGAACCAAAAATCTTCTCACAATGCTTTGCAGAGATTTTCGATCGGATGCTGCGCAGGCCATGTACCACACAGTGAAGCAGTTAGTCAAGATACTCTCAATGGCTCCTCTGTAGAAGGTGGTCATGATGGAGGTAGAAGCTGTTGCTCTCCTTAGTTTATGAAGAAAGTAGAAGCGTTGATGGGCCTTCTTGGCTAGTGATAATGTATTGATGGACCAGGAGAGATCTTCAGTGACATGTACACCCAAGAACTTGGTGTTAGTCACTCTTTCCACAGCAGCTCCATTGACGGATAGAGGGGCATGTTGTGGGCTTTTTTTCCTGAAATCCACTACAATTTCCGTAGTTTTGTTGGTGTTTAAAGTGATATTGTTGTTATTTTTCATTGGTGGCTGTGTGGGTCAGGGGTAGCTGTGGGATGGTTGGGTGGGTTGGTGGGGGGAGTCTTACTTACTCCTCAGGCAGAGTTCAGCAGCGCGTGCTGTTGCTGCCGCAGCCGGCAGCACTAAACAGGAGAAGGAACCCAGAAGTACTGATCACATGTGATCCTGAGTTCCTATTGGCTCCTGTGACCGATCGGGTCACAGGAGCCCTCCTCTTAGCACGGAGGGAGTCAGCTAGGACTCCCTCTGTGTCAGATCCAGTGTATTTGTGGAATACAGTGGGTAAGAGGGTTTCATTGTGAACGTATTTGCCAGATAATTTGTAGTAGACCAGAACTAAAAATTGCACTGCCGATTAGTCATAAGTTCAGATGCACAATGATGCATGAGTGCTTAAATTATTACTGCATCATGTGAATTGAATACTGCTCAGCACTGCAGCATGTGGACCTAATGAATGTCTGGCTTAGAAGTGATGGAACTGGAAAGTGAAACAGTATGCTTAGAAACCTATTGTAAATATGTATCTATTGTATCATTATCAATGATAGGTTTGATTTCTTACAATTGCTCAGAGAAGAATTAGTATGTTCTATTCAACAATGGTCATTGAAGGGCAAGGTTACAGTTGTGTTTTGTTTTGCAGTTTTTCTCTGCTGTTTTTTTTTTTTTTTTAAATGAACAATTACAGAATTGTAGCATTGTTATTTAGCAAGGAAATAGATACAGATGCCCCTGTAGTGGAGCCTGGAATGAAAAGGCGCTATCTTACTGTGTAGCAAGATGCTTTATTTATACTAATCCAAAATTTGATTTCAAGGCCCAGAATGTTTTGAAGATAGTTACACTTGCAACATAATATGTAGGAATTTCCATTATTTCTAACAGTTCAGTAAACTGCAGTGGCTAGAAGAATGTTTCCTTCAACCTGATACTTCAGCTGTTTCCATGACAACCTGTTGTCACTATTTTTTAAAAAGATTTTGAAAGACTATAGAAGCACACTATGTAAGGTACGCTTGCATTTATATGACACTGGGTATTTTTTAATATGTTGGCAAAATATGCAAATAAAAAGGCAGCCAGCGTTAATTACAATTAATTTTTTTACTGTTTTGTTTTTAGCTCTATCCTCAGAAGTTCTTGATGAAGTTCTGAAAATGGAAATAATGCTGTGTCTTATATGGTATCTTCCAAAAGGGATAGTAAAATCAGAAAAGTAAAATGCCTCAGATGGAACAACATGGCAGTTTTATGTAGAACGCATTAGTTGGACTCTATTAAAGGAGAACTAAAGTAAAAAACAAAAAAGGACAGTCAAATACTTGCCTTACCTGCACTTTGTTTACACAGCATATCAAGGTCATACACATGCACCAATAGGGAAACAGGAAGCACTGAATATCGCCATTTCAGTTTCACATATTCCATTTCCATTAAAGGAGACCTAAAGTAAAAAAATAAAAAGGTACCTTATACTGAGCTGATTGATTACAGTTACAGCATGAGCTGTGCTGTAATTAGCCGGCACCCAATGTTTCCTTCACAGCGCTGGCTGACTGCCAGCCAGCGCCGCATCTCCTCCCACCCTGTTACACCTCGGGTGTTTCAGGGCTTAAACAACATCATCACATTAATTGCGGGCGTCAATAAGAACGCTCCCCGCAGTGAACTTGATGATGTAGAAGCCAGTGAAAAAGGAGCTGAGCACTGGCTTCTCAGTCAGCCAGCGCGCTGTGAAGAAGGCATCGGGGGAAGCATCAACTAGGAGACATCTCCTGAGGAAGCTGCTCACTTTAGCAGGGAAACACGTTGAGAAAAAGGACCACTGTTTGTTTTTTATTACAAATCCCAAAATCAGAAAAGTTGGCACGTTGTGTAAATCGTAAATAAAAACAG
>WMED01017789.1:2513-12896 GCA_019650415.1 Pipa parva | reverse complement strand
CGGCAACGGAGAAGGTAATTTTGCCATGGTCAAACGAGCCCCCCTTTACAGAGCCTCGTGCACCCAAACTATTTGAGAACTGCTGCCAGAGTCTAAGATGAAACAAGGCAATGATAGTTTGAACTGTGCTGTCATTGCCATATACAGAGGCAGACTAGACTGCTTTTGCACAAGTACAGAAGTCTGCATGAAGCTCCACCCCCTTATGCAAAAGAGCATATATGTCATCATGCTCATTGCTCTTCTTACTTATTAACGTGAGAGGAGTTTTCTCATTTGCGACGCAATGAGTGTGATTATGTATATGCTCTTTTGCACTGCCGATTCGATAAGGGGCGGAGCTTCACGCTGGCTCATGCTGGATCCTGTACCTGTGAAAGTGCAGTCTAGTCTGCCTCCGTACATGACAACGACAGCACAGTTCAAGCTGTCATGACACATTTCATCTTAGTGCAGGATGAAGAACACTCGTGCTATGAATGTGGTCGTCAATCAAAAACAGTCCTGTTTGGGCTGGTTCCCCAGGTCAGCTGCTTGCTCTCTAGTTCACAAGTCTTGTTATTAGCATATAATACAGCTAATCTTTTATGGAATCCAGTGAGTATAATTACTTTAGAGCTCACTTGGTGGCAGTGACACCTGAACTGGAGTGTCTTACATTTTTTCCCCAACAGAGTCAAGCATGGCACTCCTACTTTCCAGTATTATATGTTTCATCTTAAACTCAGGTATCGTTTTAGGTGCCTCATTTTTATTTATAAATTTAGTTCTCCTTTAATAGGTGCCTGGGAACTGTTGGGTAATACTGGAAACTCATGAAATTAGGGTCCCATGACTGGCTGGTATAATAACCCTCTAATACTCCTTGATGGGGCAATTGGGCTAAGCTGCCTTACCCCACATTGACCAAAGGTTGTTAGCCTTTAAATTGCCTTTATGAAATAGCCTTCAGTTACACTTTACATTCTGTCCCTATACATCCAGCAATATGCCTGTCAGGGTAACCTGCCTCTTCAGTCCTTTATATTAATGGTGGCTGAGCAAACACCTTGCATATTCAGTGCTGTAGAAATTAGCTGTATTTTTTAATATATAAGTCTGCTTATTGCCTGGCCATTAAGATTTCCACAGAAGATAATGGGGACTCTGGTATTAGCATTACACCAATCTTCTTATTCCCCTTCTGTGCAGACATCAGTTTTAGGAAAGACTCTAGGTTAAACAACTTTCATGCAATAAACAACTGATCTATCAGCTGCTTAGGTGACAAACACTCTAATTTGTTTCCATAGCCAAGTTTAACCTTTAGTGAGATAAATAGGTATCTGTCTCATTGTGTGAATCCTGCTGCTTGAATGTAGTTTCCATAGCTTTGGATTAAATGCCAGTCATTTATCTCTGACTTCTCACTGACAGGATGAGCTGAAGCTACTCAGCTGTGCAAATGAACCATTTTTAGCAGTCGGGGGCACAGTTATTAACATCAACATGTTGCTGGAAACCCTGTGGCTTGTAAGAGACAAGTTGATTAATGAAACTGTGATGTCTTGAATATCTGGGGAGCAACCAACAGATTTGTAGCCCCTCTCCTACAAACCTTCAGGATATTAGTCTTCTCACACAAAATAAACATATAGCAGAAAAGCAACATGTTACTAACCAGTGTTATGATGATAGTGCCCATACACTATTTGCTGTCTATCAGCACTTAACATTGATACTGATAACTCTAACTGGTAGATTCATAAAGACGTCAGTTGAGCAGAAATGACTGTGAAGGGAAGGTCATATGAGGAATTTTTCTGAGATTAATCAAAGCTCCTACCTCAGTCGACTCTTTTGCTTATCATCCAAAAGCAAGGACACCATCCTATTAATGCCATTTAATTGTGTGTCATGCATGCAGCCAAACATTTTTTTTCTGTTTATTCTTGCACAAAGTAAAGCATGTGAACCGCATTCTGGTGTCATAAAATGCCTATGGAAATACTGTAACTATGGTGCATCATTATTATACCAATACAAATATGCAGTTGGGCGCAACTTGCTTTGGAAAATATTTATCATTTATCAGTGAATCAGTGGATAACACACAACATTTTGGGAGCTAAGGTGGATTCCTTAAGTGCTCCTATAGGAAGGGGTGAATTGTATGAATATGGGATTGCCTCATTATTAGTGAAGTACGGGTCAGATTTGGATTAATCTAATGAAAACTGAATGAGCAGTTCCCGAGGCAGGATTATGAATATAAAATGCATAAAATTCATCTTAAAACCAGCAAAGAACATGTTAAATACAAATAAGTGCAAACTTTTTCTCTTATCCTCAGCAGTGCAACAATGAGGCCTACAATCAGGCTTACATGTGTCCTAACCTTCATTTCTGATCCATGAAGTAGTCCTGGGTGAGCCCATGTTGGCTGCAAAGCCTTTTCACCCAAAAACATAGTCTAATAGATGGACATTTGTCTTCAGCCACTCCATAGCCAGTGGAAGGCCCATCATTTTCATTCTAGATCCACCGTAGGCCAAGGGGTCTTGATCTGTCATTGCCGCTGTGAAGAAAACAAGAAAAACAGATGTGTGAGGTGTGAGGAACTTTGCAGACATGAACTCACCCAGAATGACTTGATGGGTCAAAGGAGAAGATGACAGAAAAGGTAAGGGTCATTTCAATGCAGACCATACTCACCTGAATTCAGAGCAATGCTCATACAAGGAGAAAAGACACATATAAATGTGAATTTTATTTTGTTTTTATCTCCATTTAAAAATTAAAAAAAATCTTAATCCGAGTCTGTGGGACGGTATCTCATATAATCTCTCAGTACGTTTGATGTAATCTAGTATGTAACCATTTGGTTTATTATTGAAATATTCCAAGTGCAAAAAATGATAACCCTGTGTATGTCAGCACCATTGCAACAGTCATTACATTTCAGAATTGCCTAAGTTTAGCTATAACTTTCCCTTTGCCCTTTCAGCTACTTCCAACTCAAAGCATTTTATTTCCCAGTGGGCTGTAATCTCCAGTCCAGTTGTCTATAACTCTGCCAGTGTAAAAATATACATTCCCCATTCAGTACATGAAATCTTTGCATTTTATTTTCCTCCCCATCATACAGCTGCATGTTTAATCCACAGCAACCAGATACCCACTTCTTGTATTCAGCTCTATTCTCCTCATGAATTCGTGTGAATTCACCGTTTGATAAATACGCCATTTTATGTTCACACACATTGGGCCTCATTGTCAAAAGGGTGAATTTACCCGCCGCATCTCCAAAATAGACGCAAATTCACTTTTCACTATTGACTATGTGGAGAATATACTTTCCAAACAAGTGGATATCCGCAGTCGCTATCACATGCGTTAGTGTGGCATAGTCAGGGGGATAGAAGTCGGATGAGAAGTCATGCGGAGTGAGGGGAATTTGACAAGTGAAGGGCAGTAACATCAGTCTCATCATATCCCACTAACTGTATTCTGTGAATATTCTGTTTCTATGTCACCTTGTCCCTAGGTCATGTTGTCACTTAGTCACGGTTGTCATTGTCAGTTTTGAATGAATAGTCACCTTAGACTGGGGAATTAGGGGACTGATGACAGAGTTCCGCATTCTACTTCTGACTGACTACATCACAATACGCATCTGACAGCGTTCGCCTGTTCAGCAAGTGTATTCTTCACTTAGGCAATCCCGAGAAGCGAATCCACGTCTGTTTTGGTGGTATGACTCAAATTATAGCAAGGTGAATTCGGACTTAAGTCAATGATGACCTATGTGACAATGTAACCTTAGTGTTGGGAATATTCACTAAATGGCTTATTGAAACCATGATGGAGCTAATTGTCAAAGATTTCTGCACTACATTTTCTGAGTGAGTCGCATTGTAGAGAATTTAATATGAATAGGTGTATTATAGCAAAGTGATGTCATCTTTACATGCATCTGTTTAAAGGTGACATTGGCACTGTAACTATCCCTTTTAATGTTCATTTCTATATATAAATATCTTATAACTGTCAGAGGAGTGGCAATAGGTTGCAGTGATTGTAACAAGGCCCAAACCAGCAGGGGGCACAGCTGCTCTCATCACCAGTCCACAGAATCTGCACCTGGCACCACCCTAGATACCAGTAAGTTTCCTTTATTTAATTAGTGTCTTTATTACACTTTCATTTATTATCTAAATGTTATTATAATTAAGAATTATTATTAATTAAATATATGCATGATTATCTCTTATCTGAAGTTGTAGCATTGGCTTAGGGAATGACATTTTCTCTATAAGATATCAAATCCAGTGACAGACATTGACCGTAAACAGCCAAATCTGATCATCCTAGAATAAAGGCTTTATGTAGGCAGTACTGATAAAATCACAACAATGTGTCACTAAGGACTAGAATTAGCCCACATCCACTGTTTCTCCTGACAGGGAAATATCATTATGACAACATTCAGCACAACACAGAGACCTGCAGTATTTACAGCATTTGGCATAGAGACCTTGGGGCCAGGGGGAATTTGGAGCCCTTAGTACCACAAGCTTTTAAACTATGGCATCTTAATTTTATTAGAAGAACCTATGTGTGGGTCAGCCCTATACAGAGACAGCTCTTTTGGAATTACCTAAGTAAAAGAAAAGGTTCAACTCCTTGATTTGATACCGACGCGTGGACGACATTTACTAAAATTGAAAATTATTTGACTTTATTATTCACCGAGAAAATGGAAGAAAAGGTCAAAAATTACATTTCCTCTCCCCTTTTTTCACCTGATTTTTTTGGGGAAAAAAAACAGGCAAAAATGGGGATGGAAAGTTTGAAAATGTCGTTTTTGACCTTTTCGTACACTTTTGCGGCAAAAAAAACAATAATTTACAACTTTAGTAAACTTCACCCTCACTGATTATGATGTCATTTTGGTATGATTGAGGGGGTTATTCACTAAGGTGCGAATTTGACTGTCGAGTTCGCAAATAGCGGATTCCCATAGAAAATCTGCTACAATTTCCCCTATTGTAAAGTCGTCACAATTTTCCCATAATAAAGTCACGACTGACAATATTCTCATTATAAAGACGCGACTGCGACAGTAGCAGCCTATTACGACTGTCTTTATCTGATGAATTCGCACCTATACACAACAATTTGGACTTTAGTGAATAACCAGTTCAAGTATGGAAACCGGCACTCCCAGAAGTAAAAGCAAGAAGAGTTTATTGCTCCATGTTAAAAACAGTGTGCATCATGGTAGATAAAAGTTAGGCATGTATGATGGCACCCCCTACATTTGCAGCACCTACAACCACACAGTTTAGTGAATAACCCCCTAGAAACTTCACAACCAAGGGGGGAATTCACCATTGAGCCGAGTGAGCTCCGAATCCTTCGGCTCACTTCACACTGACTGTTATGCACTCGCTGATGTCCTGCATGCGGACATCAGCGAGCGCTTTAAAGGGATTCCAGTCTCAGTGAGGCAAATTTTTTGGTCTCGCCGAGACTGGAATCCCTTTAGAGCGTTCGCTGATGTCCGCGTGCAGGACATCAGCGAGTGCATAACACCATGTGTGAAGTGAGCTGAAGAATTCGGAGCTCACTTCGCTCAATGGTGAATTCCCCCCCAAGTTTTCTGTTAAACCATGTTTGTGTCATACAGGCAAGGCATAATACCAATATTTTTTTCTTCCATTTTCATAGCTAACAGCAAGCCTTGCTTAGCAAGATGTGCCTGAGGACAATTTCATGAAATAATTTTTCAGAAATCTAATTTTGAAATCATTTCAAAAGTATTTTCTTTGCTATGTGACTGTATGACTGAAGAAGAAAAAGACCATTAGTTCTTGTCAGTTTTGACAGTTCAATTTGTGTATTCACGCTCCATTGCAGATGAACTTTGCAATAATGTTGTTTCTTATTTGAATGAGATAACTCCTAACACCTGTTAATTTCAGTAAATACAGTCTGCCTAACACAAGCTAACTGGAGAGAGTTAGCAACTCTTATTAACGTATTAAAAAGAGGGTACCATGAATCCAAATTCCCAGGATTCAAAAAGCAATAATAGGATAATGAAAACTTATTTTCAATTAAAAAATAAGCACTCCAATCCAATATCCAGAACCCTCCAGCTGCACATAAATATGGCTAACTGCACAGCAAGGGTCATATATGTGTGTCTAATAGACACTCACCCTTTTATGCAAGAATTAAATGAGAATGCCCCCTGAGGTGTTGATAATGGTGGTTGCTTGTTTGATAGACCCTCAACAACTGTTGGAAATTACTGACACACAATTCTCTTTACAATTAACTATGGGAATTTTATATTATCTGTAATATTACAAATGTGTGAGTGTTACCTGATATGGCTTTGTATGTGGACTGTAGAACATGTAGAGTGGAAACATAGCTCACCTGGTTATAACAGTGTTTTAGAGTTAAAAGGGGTTATTCACTAAAGTCCGAATTGCTGCGTATAGATGCGAATTCACCAGATAAAGACAGTCGCAATAGGCTGCTACTGTCACAGTCGCATCCAGGGCTGTGGAGTTGGTAAGCCAAAGCCCTGACTCCCACTTCTCAATTTCCCCTAACTCCGACTCCCTCATACATGTCACATGTTTAAGAGATAACTTAATTTAAAGTGCACCCCTCACCAAAAAATAACATTGTTTAGTCTAGCATAGCATGCTAGACTAAACAACTTTGACATTTAAATTAATTAAAAAATACTTGCCTTTTAAAAGTTATCCCTCGGTGACTCTGCCTCTCAAACCGACTTTCTGCTAGAAGCCTAGCAGAAAGTTGGGTTGAGAGGCTGTACTATGAAGCCGGCTTACTTGATTGACTAGTAAGCTGGCTTCATGACGTGATCACATGATTGCTTGCCTCTAGGCTGGGGAGCTCAAAGCACAATCTCGGGGTATAAAGGAATTGCCTCATGCACAGTCAGTTTTGATGATCGGTTGAACTCTTCTACTTCTTTGAGAGCAAGTGAAAAATGTTGCTGAAATACAGCCAGTCTATTTGCTGTGGGAGTAGAATCTTTTTCCCTGCGGCAACGCTTTGCCTGCTTCATGTCATCCAAATACTTTTCAAAGTTAAACTCTTCATCTGATGAGGCTGATGATATGGTGGCAGTACCACTGGCAAGACCCAATTCCTCTTCTTCTTGGCAGTCCTGTTGCCCACTCATCCTATGTCACGAGCAGCGCTTACCTCTGCTCCTGCGCTTCTCCTGTTCCTGATGTCTCTGATGCCAGCAAGTGCTGGGGCTGCGTGTAGCCCAGCTCTTCCGGGTTCTTGGCCAATCACGGCCGGCTGACGTCACTTGTGACGTCAGCATCAGGGAATTTAAAAAGGAGCGCTGTGATTAGCACAGCGCTTGAGTATTACTTGTCAACCTGTTGTTAGGACTGGGGTCTCTACAGATTAGCCTGGCGTTTGGTACAAGTGTCTGCCTGTCTATATGCTTTTTACAGCTTGCTACTGCCTAGACTTACAGCGTCTTAATGAGATCATCTTTGTTGTGTCTTCAGCTATACCAGGTTACCGCCAGGGGTCCAAGTGAGTTCCAGCTGCCACCAGTGGGGGGTTATCTTGAGGGTCGCAACCTGGGAGGCCATACCCCCTTGTGGGGGTTAAGGATGAAGACCTGGCCCTCCTTACATTCCGCTCCTCTGGGTTAACCAGTATCAACTCCTACTGTGGTACAGAGGATCCACACTTTTATTTAAGTCACATTATTCCTATTCCTCTCACTCCCTGTTTGCTTCACGTCTGCACAGTACACCTTAGTGCTTCACGTCTGCACAGTACACCTTAGTGCTTCCAGAAGGTGTACCACCTTATCCTGTTCCCCTCACGTTTAGTACGCCTTAGCACTTCTAGAGATGTAACGGGTTCTGGGTTCGCTATAGTGCCTCTAGAGGTAACCCAGTTCCTGTGTTAATCCTTTGTGTGTTTCGTTATTCACATGATATCCTAATTGCTACCTCAGTCAGAGCCTCTTTTCCTTTAGTAATCTGTTGATCATCCAGCAATATACGATGACTTTTTGTACTGAGCAAACTTTTAATCCTGTTTTCTCTAGCAGATCTGTGATGAGTGCAGCCATTCCTTCCAGTGCCTTTTCCTCTGATCTGTAGCAAGGAGCTTCACTATTGAGCATGTACATAAAGTGCAGCACACATTCATTTTAATTAAGAGCCTAGATCCTTATATAAGGAATAGAACAGACCTTTACAGGACATTTCATTATTTTCCCAAATTCTTATGAAAATATATTCAGCATATACTTAAATGAACTAACTCTACCAATGTATTAAATATTTTGGGAGTCGGAGTCGGTCCATTTTATAAAGTCTCCAACTCCATGACTCCAACTCCATGACTCAAACTCTGATTCCACAGCCCTGGTCGCGTCTTTATAATGATAATATTGTCGCAGTTGCAACTTTATTATGGGAAAATTGTCACAAGCTTAACTATAAAAAATTGTCACGACTTTACAATGGGGAAATTGTAGCGGGTTTACTATGGGAATCCGATGTTTGAGAATTCGACAGTTGAATTCGCACCTTAGTGAATAACCCCCACGTGTCAGCTGACATATGGCTGCAACCATATCCACATCATTTGATGTACTAAATGAAAACTGTCTTCAATAAAATTGCCACTGATCTGGAGTATTCCTACCACTAGAGCCTCCTTGTGGAGCAATTAATAGTTTATTCTGGAGGTAGATCGAGCTAGATATCCTTTTGTTCCCATGCAGATTTCAGCCCCCTCCCCATACTGCTTGAGTGCATGGCCCCGCTGCTTTACTCTACATTACAAATGCATGGTTACAGTGTATAGTATCCCAGGTGTACTGCAAATCCTCTGGACATGCTCAATTTCAAAATAGTGTATAGCAGTAATGCCCAACCTTTTTGGCCTGGGGGCCATATAAAGCAACAGTCTGTGTCGACTAATGGAACGCATATGTGTTCCAACATATAATGAAATCAGAAGCAAGGGTCTTAACAATGCAGGGAAGTGTTCCACTTAATTATGAGATACTGCAAACAGCGTATTACTGAACTGACTTCCTGTCCAGTAATAAGCTAACCAGGTCCTCCCAACTGTTGCCGATTTCCTGCACTGTAGGCAGAAGCTTCGAGGGCCGGATAGCACCACAGCCGAATATGGCCCACGGGCCTTAGGTTGGGCATCACTGGTGTATAGTTTCAAGTTATGCTGAGTCTAATAGCCAGTTAGTTCGTAACACTTGGTAACCCAGTTACATTCCCAAGAGGCCAGTATCTCATTACCCTGCCAAGTACCCATTGGCTTAAGTTTGTAATAGCAGCTGCTCTGAATAAATATTTCAAATATCCACTAAACAAGGTTCTAAGCCAGTGGGAATGGGAGCACAGCTGAACTGCATCAGGTGTTACTGTATCCACTACTAAGCATACAGATGGAATGGAGAGGTGTGTAGTGGACCTTGTTGAGACTGTGACCCCCCCAGGTGATGTCATGTAATGACGTTCAGGCCCGACGTAATCGCATCGCATGTCACATGATGACGTTCAGGCTCAACGTCACCATGCAGGAACCCTTATATAAAGGGACCTGCTCTGACTTCACAGCATGTTCGCGACCTCTGTGAGAGCGTCATTTGACCTCCAAAGGGATTGCGACCCACAGGTTGAGAACCGCTGACCTAACTGAAAACTAAATAACATGTTACTGTGTGCTACCAGTTAGTAAATACTGTTGGATAAATTAATTGATTACATTAATGTTATCCTGAATGTGCATCGAAGCAAGTCAAAAGATTCCCAGGCAGTGCCCAGCCTAAATGGATTTAGCAGTTTTCTTTCTAGCGAATATGTCTATTTTTTTTCTGCTGATTTGGCAGATTGGTGTCGCTAGCAGAGACATTTGTTGTGGAATTGGAACATCGGATAAAAACACTTTAATGCATTTTTCTGGCGGAAACAATGTTTAATTTGTATGGGTGAATTCTACAGCTCTTTCTAATTAAATACTTTCCTGATCGTGGCTAACTGTGTTCCAGCTTGATTATTGCACATAATTACTATGATAAATGTTATTTGCAAAAAGGAAAGTAATGTTGTTTCTACAGAGGATAAAACAATAGGATTATTATTTTCTGTTGCCAATGACCATTAATTAATGTCTCTGAAGTCTGCGCTCTAAATGCAAATGCGAAGTATGTGAGATGCTTTAAACAAATTAATTATGTTGCTGAAGGGTAACTTCTGGTGTTTAAAATTATGAAAATATCTTATTTGAAAATAAAGCTTAAAAAGGCGTTTTTGGGTTTTTTTTCATATTGCTAGGGTAATACAGCAGAAA
>WMED01017788.1:0-12896 GCA_019650415.1 Pipa parva | reverse complement strand
TATATATATATATATATATATATATATATATTTTTTTTTTTTTTTATGTACCTTTATGCAGCATTTCTCTCTGTCATCTTCCCTGTCTGCCTGCCTTTTCTTCCCCAAGTTATGTTGGTCGAGGCTAAATGATGACTAACATTATAGCTCCTCCAATCAGATTGTAATGACTGGACTGGTACACAGAGAGAGAAGGAGGAGGCAGCAGAAAACGATACCACAGTAGACTTGGCGCTAGCAAACCCTAAGGCGTGGAGTCTAAGACACACCTGGTCTTCATCCTGTCCCTCCGCAAGGAGGCATGGACATTGCAGCAGTGCTATGTCTAGGTCATGACCCTCAAGGATTGTTGTCCACTGCTGATAGAGGTAGCAACTTGAGACAGAGAGAACAGTCAAATGAATAGCAAAGGTCAGGGCTGGAGGCGGAAGTGCAGAGTCAGGAAACAGGTCACTAGGTAGGGGCAGGTAGTAAATGGACAGAATCAGGAAACAGGCAGAGGTCATACATGGAAAATCAGACAGAATATAACACACCCATGTACATCAATAGAGACCTATAAACGGGCACCAGACAAGACGTTCAATGCGTTTAAATATGTTTTCAGATATGAACGTGCATGCGACGCAATCCCAAGACTGCGACCATCACCAAGATGTCTGTGGGTATTTAAGTGCTAGAGTAGTGACTAGATTCCATGCAAGATGGCGACCACAACACATGCCAACGCTGGAACATAGAAGAAGGCCGCAGGTAGAGTCACAATCCTAACACAGATCACTTAAATCATGATCTAGCAGGAATCTGATTGGAGGAGCTATAATGTCAATCACCATTTAGCCCCACCCAACCCGACTCAAAGAAAAGGAAGATGACAGAGAGAAATGCTGTATAAAGGTACATTTTTAAAAATACATATATATTTACAAAATATTTATTTCATTAGTACAACCTAACTTAGTATTAGAGTTTTGAGGTGACAGGTACACTTTAACTTCATCCAGTACACAAAATATCTAAGATATACAACACAATTAAAAATAAGAAACCTTGTCTTAATTAAAATTTTTTATTTATAATCCAAAGAGATGAAGGTGCATGAATAGACTGTCAGCAAATCCATACTCTTTTGTGAAACAAAATAAGTCACTTGAGTAGGGATGAGACCTAAAAATCTGGGCAATGGGCCATTTGCAGAGTTCTTATGCTGAGTGACCAGGTTCTCTCAGACCATTTATACAGACTTCAATGCAGAGATGTAAAAGGTGAGGCTGGTTTCAATTTGAATGTATCCATTCCAGAATGAAAATGGCCATCCGCTGTAGACTATATATCCGCTATAGATTTGGTGGGCTGAGGCAATTTCGGCACCTCCTACAAGAATGATCAGAAAAAAAAAATAAATCACAGCTATAATTTTAAGAGATTAATGTTTACGCTATTTTTAACTTCTTTAGCTATTACATGCCTCCATTCCGTGAAACACATGCACGGGTTACTCAATCACCTCAGGAGATTAGGCCCCACTTACATTTGGAGTATTGCCTGTACCATTTACTTCAATAATGGGCACAAGAGATTCCTTCGCACAGCAGCAACTGTTTATTTACATATATACACACATGAGCATCTTCATATACATTCAGTATATAGTTACTACCTCTGATGCGCTATAGGATCCAGGAGCTGCTCTCACTCCTTAGTGCAGGAATTCCAACCTCTGGACATAAATATATGGTTCAACTTGCTGTTCTGAGGTCCAACAATGTCTGGGTCTTTTTCACCCCAGAGTGTTGAGGCACCTCCAGTCTTACAGGATATAACCTAAGGCCATTTTACTCCTTTTGAGATGCTTTGCTGAAGTCCTAGGGAGGGATCACTACCCTTTTCTGGTAGAGAGGGAACTTCCTTTATCTTTTACAGGGATCCTTCAACCCCCGCAGGGAAGGCACTGGTACTATAGACCAGCCTGGAGCAGGGCCTGAAACTAAAGACACTGCCTACTTCCTGAACACTTCTATTTATAGACTGGGGAATCTGCCTCCCAGCTATAATAACAGGAATCACGTTACTGCTATAATAATACATAACTCCAGTAGGTGGCGCTAGTGCCACATTCCTAACAATTACATATTAGGCCATAATTATGGCTAAACACTCTAAATATATACTATTGGTAGGAAATGAAGTATATAACCATTTCCATTTCCTATATACACTCCATGAAAGGACATTGTAACCTCCTGGCTTGCAACCCTTAACCTTTTTACTTTATTTAAACTCTATACTGTCTTTTTCTTATACTGTCAGGGCACACACCTCCTGAAAAAAACAAAAAAAAACACAGTTTATTTCACATATTACATTCTTTTTCATTTAGGGCACACTCTTCCTTGGAAAAGTTACTTATACATTTCAAAATACCTCATTCTTTTTAATGGTATAAGGGTACACTCTTCCCTAGAAATAGACATTTTTACACTGAAAGAGATATTGATAAGGGACCCAGTAACCTTATCAGTTACTCCTAGCGACAGGAGACAAGGGACCCAGCAACCTTATCATTTATACATATTTAATTTAGCTGAAGGACCTAGCAACTTTACCCTGTACACTACTAGCATTACATAAAAACACATAAGGGAACCTACATCCTTTTTGTTTTACATAAGAGAATATGGTCTTGGTGCCCTTGCTAACCTGAGAGCTTGCCAAGTTAGATGCATACAAGCAGATAAGAGAACCTCTTCCTTATCTTAGTACTCAGAAGCATTAATGATCTTTTTCCTAAAGAGAAATAGCTACACATGTAGAAATACTCACACAGAACATTTACAAGGGTATCCTCAATCTTAAAGTTCTATATATCAATACAGATCAAACTACATATAATGTAACCAAATAAGGGGGTTACTCATCCTTACTGTATTACTGACCACTAGATGGTGTACCTTGCCATAGATTATGGTTACATTCTTCCTTAGAACATTATTTTTACCTCATTTAGGAAAGAGTAACATTCATTAGACCATAGTACCTTTTTCTTTCTACTGTCTCCCAGATGCACTCCCTGGAAGAAGAACAGTTAGTGGATAGTACAATATTATACCATATTCATTGCAGGGTACACTTCCTGGAAGAAAGAATGATTAAACACACTTTAAACCTTCAAACTTTTACTTAACCAGTAATAGTATACATTTCAGCATATTACTTTTCAAATGTAATTTCCACTTCTGCAGCTTGTAGGTGCAGAAGGGTTTAGCACACAATTTACCTTTATAGAAAAACACAATTTCAATAAACATAATTGCAGAACAACCCCCAAGAGTCTCTTAATGGCAAAGTCCTCCCCAGAGTCCAACATGGAGGTGCACCTCTAAATGAGATGGTGGAATCTGTCCATTGTGTCCTCAAATGAAATGTAGTATTTGGGATGGGGCTTTTCCACATACTCACCCTCAGGCAATGGAATGTCCATAGAAAACAAGTAAGTGGTTGAAGTGTATTTACCCATTAGCTTGACAGCATGCTTCATGATGGTGCGGCCATACCACCATGAGTGTTCTACCCCGGCAATATGATTTCTATCCTCAGCTCTCTAAACTGGATGCTTCCTGTAAGGACCTGGAGGTCAGTCCCAGAATAGACAGTAAACACAGATGAGTCGTAGAACACTGGTATAGGTGAGGTCCTGGATTTTGGCAATGGGACCCCACAGTTAGAACTTCTTCCTGTAGACAGCATTCTGGGACAACCTTTGGTGACATCTGTTTACTCTTGCTGTGAGACATTTTTCTTTAGATCGATTACTCTTTGCTCTCTGTATGCTCTCAACTGCTCCCTCACAATCTTTCAAAATGGTGAAGGGGGTATGCTTTATATGTACTCTTTGGGGAGGGGCTTCATTGTGGCACCAGGATCTGCATGCTCTCTATTGGCTCACCTCTATCTTGCCCAGGAAAACAGTCCTGCATTGCATTATGGGGAAAGAATCACAGAAACCCCCAATATGGTGATTCTATATCTTCAGGTATGGCACCATCGAAGCGTCACATGGTTGGCCACCAAATGTAACATTATTTTTAATTTCTTCCCTTTAATTAGGTAAGTAAAGGGTAATTTTAACAAAGTTTAAGTTTACATTTCCTTTTGTCATCAAATAATCTTATTTGCTGTAAATTGTATGTATGCATGTATAATTTTATTTATAAAGCGCCACAAATGTACGAAGTGCTGTACGATTCAGCAATACAAGTACAATACAAACAAGGGAAAAGTGCATTAAACAATACAAGTAAAATATAACAAGGGTAAATCAAATTAAGTGCTAGGTAGTGAATGACAAGAGGTTGGAGGTCCCTGCCCCAAGGAGCTTACAGTCTAAGTGGGAGGAAGACTTGCATACACAGATAGGATTTGGCCCAAATATCTATCAAATCAACTTCCAAGGTAATACAGACCTTGTGAAATGTGAACAATGTAGAAATGTATCTAAAATACATATGGGCAACGCATCTTCCTGCTGCGCATTTTTTTCCTCAGTGGCAAAACACTTGTAACACTTTCCACACTACTGGTGTTTAGTCTGGTTTTTATTAACCTGTGAGGTAATGAAGAGCTATTGATATGATTAGTAATAATGCCAATATTTATCAAATTCAGGAAGTATTTCAGTGGCTTGTGTTTAAAGAATATGTGTTCCCCATTTATTTAGGATTTCAGTATGTCCGGTCTGCAGGGTCTTCTGTCTAATACAGTCTTAGCTTACATTCTGCAACATGATATTTCTCTTTAAAGAAATGTACATGCAAAGCAACTTTTATATAGTATAGGAGTTTTAGATACACCACTGTAGAATCCTTAATCCAACACCTTACTTAGCCATATACTGTATATATACTGTATATCATATCACCGCTGTGTCCTCTTTACTTTAATTAGGGCGAAGTTTATTAAAGTCGTAAATTTTACCGATCAATCGAATTTTCAATTGATCAACCACTTTGCCTTTAATAAAATCTTTGTTTGTCATGGACCATAAATTAAATATTAAACTACAGCAGTGAACCTTTACAGGTCAAATGACTGATAACAAAAAATAGCTCATATGGTTCTTTATTATATGAAATAAAAAGCACATAGTGCAGTACTTCATTCACTTACCTTCCAATATACAGTTTATTAACATATGTATTGAAAGGCAGTGTTTACCACTCTTTGCATAATGTAACAGAGCTCAGAATCTAAATGGGTTCCACACAACCCCTGCTGTTTTAAACAACCTAAAAGCTATTGTTGAGAAACAATTCCTCTGATGCAAATGAAATACAGATCACACCTATCTGTTTGGACCTATTTTGTTAATGGTTCAGCAAGGCTCACTCTCTGTTAGCCCAAGTGTTTAGGGCCATTAACAGCTAAAGTCCTGGAGTCCACATCCCAAACTGCTAACAGTAAACAAGAAGTTTGTGGAATGGTCAGTAAACAATGGCTTAAGTCTCAAATCATTTTGTAATCAGATGCTCTGAATGTGTGCACACCAGTGATTCTCCTCCCCCTATTACATGAATTCAGTTTAAAGAACATCCCTTTTTCCCACAAATTTGTTTTGCTACTCAGCATTTATTTGCCTGCACAGAGCTACACAACTATTTGATTATACAGGTGTTTATAACAAACGTAGCATCAGGGTAAACTATACAATAGGCAATGAATCATACTTTAGAGCTATCTATTGTGTCTTAAACAGAGTATAATAACATGAGAAATAATTATTCTCTCTTATTAAGTGAAATAACACAGATATGTTCTAATAAAACTGTGAGCACATTTTATGCATGTATATATTTATTTAGAAAGCTCCAATGGGTTATGCAGCACTGCATAATTCAACACCACAAGTGTAATTCAGTATACAATGTGCCATTTTATTTTGCTAGCTCAAAGGTGGTGAAGTAGGGGTTGATGGAAGGGTTTATATATAAGGTGACTGTACACAAACAAAATATAGTGACCAAGTGACAACATGACCTAAGAATATGGTTGCTTTAAAAGAGATGTCCTCCCTCATAATCAGTCCTTCCTATCAATAGAAGTTTGACATTAACATATTAAAGATAGAATTAAAGTGACATTTTCTCCTTTATTGATCCATAGGAATCATGGGTAAATTACATTACTTCACTTGGGAGAATTTGTATGCATCTTGCTACTGCTTGACTAACTATGTATGATAATGCATTGGATAGCGTCCTTCAACTAAGCATCTCTCCGCTAAGGGATTCTACTGAATAAGGAGTAGCGACTTTGCATCTACTTGAACATAGCAACACAAATTTGCCATTGATGAATAAGCCTTTCAGTGTTTCTTTATGAAGTAGTTTAGCCATTTTATGGTATAAACAAAGAATAGGAGTATATATATATATATATATATATATATATATATATATATATATATATATTTCTTTTATATACAGTAGGTCTTGTTCAACTACATACTTAGAACAGTAATATATGCTCTACCGAAAGAACTGTTATTTACCATATCTACAATTGTAACCCATTGAATGTGTTACAAGTTTCTTTTAGTATAATCATAGGAATTAACCAGAAGTTAGGATTAATAGCGCTAACTAGTGCAGTTAGAATATGCAAATCAAACATCCCATTGGTTCCTTTTGGTGACTGCTCTGGAGTAAATCTACACCACAGAACTGTTTGAGCCAATGGGAATAGCAGGCTGTATTTATTATCTTGGTTCTATGGCCCCTTTAGTCACGGATGTCTCCGGCACTCCGTTAGTAAAAATAACTTCTTTATTGAACAATCTTTAAAAGGAGGTCAATGTACAGACATTTAAAAGCGTGTGGAACAGCCACTTAACGCGTTTCGTGCGTCAGCACTATGATTAAGTGCTGACGCACGAAACGCGCAAGTGGCTGTTCCACACGCTTTTAAATGTCTGTACATTGACCTCCTTTTAAAGATTATTTAATAAAGAAGTTGCTTTTACTAACGGAGTGCCGGAGACATCTGTGATTATACGTTGTACCACTGGGTCTTGGAAACACCCATACTCCTGGGCACCCGCGCTTTTTTCCAGAATGGTGAGCTGAACTACAACACACTACACCATACAGCACCAAGGATTGAGCTGAACTACAGCACACTACACCATACAGCACCAAGGATTGAGCTGATTTTTTGCCATTATCTATGGCCCCTTTAGCTCCATCATTTCCACCCATAACAGGAAAAAATAAATCCACTTACTTTGTAGTAATAGCTTTATCACATTTAGTGACACCCTTCTACCTACTGATTACAACTTTCTTAATAGATTATCATTCCATTCAGTAAGCAGCAAACAAGGATCAGACACTATTATGGCTAACTATTGACTCTTCTTATTCAATGATATGACAACCACATGAGGATACATGTTATAATAATCCATATCCCAGGATATTGAGCTCTGAGTAACATAAAAATTGGCTACTGGCAACTCTAATACACCCATTAAAACAAGTAAACTATTTATCAGATGGTGGCAGTATGAGCAACAAATATCTTTGCAGTCAGGACTACTGAGACTAGTAAAGCTATTAGCAATTAGTAAAACTTTTTTGCAATTAATCCCACTCAGTCACTGGTGACTGCCATTCCTTCTTTATAGTACTCCAAACTCATCACTAAACACATTAGCACATTCTTTGCTTCCACCACACCCAACATAATTGCACCAAAGTAATCCTCTTGCCAACAAGTCTTTATCCTTTTACTTTAATTGGATGGTCCTATTAAACATGCACCTAACTCTAGTCTAGATAAGATGCAAACATCCTTTTACTTTTTCTGATTGGGAAATTTCAGGATTCATAGCCTACTGTGACTACACTATTAGTTAATTAAATCAATCAAGAGATAATTTTATCATTTCAGGAAAAGCGGTATTACAAGTAATGTGTTTCCAGTTCTAGATTTGCAATTGCATTAGGCATTGCAAAGTAAATCATTTAAATCCATGCTTTCATGGGAAGGAAATGAGAGGGTTATTGACTAAAGTGAGAATTCGACTGTCAAACTCTCAAACAGCGGATTCACATAGCAAATCCGCGATTCTGACAATTTTCCCATTGTAAAGTCACATCTGTGAGAAATTTAAAGTTGCAACTGCGAAAGCATTTACATAATAAAGTGGTGACTGCAACAATACTCTCATTACAAAGATGCAACTGCGTCAGTAGCAGTCTATTGCAACTTTTTTTAGCTGGTGAATTCACCTTTACGCAACAATTCAGTCTTTAGCCAATAAGCCCCTTAGTGTTCTTTTCCACCTAGTTATATTTTAAGTTGCTGTCCAGATTTCTTGTTTATGCTTCCAGCAAGTGGAATATAAATGTAACAGTTATTGACTCCTATAGTGTGCACTATTCTCTCTGCTTATCCCCATTCCCCTTTAACAGATACCTTATTTACTTAAATCAAACCATTACACACAAGAGATGGGTGAAAATAGGCCGCAGATTTTATGAACTATTTTAACAATTAACATGATTAACATGATGCCTGCCCGCACAGTTTAGAACACTTAACCCCATGGTAACCCTTTATACCACCATTCCTTTACCTTTAACAATGTGGCAATTATTTTCAGGGTAACCTATACACCTCCAACCTGGGCACCTACCCCCTCCTGCGCACTATGCACCTCTCATCTCACCCCTTAAGATGCTAATATATGGCAGGCATCTTCCCTTCTGCCACCAGCAACAATCCACTCTTCTTTCCAGATTTCTTTCTTTTCCTCCAACTGCTTCCGGGTGCTTGCTATACCTAGGGAGGGTGGGATACCTTGCTTTCCCTCCACTGCCTTTTCCTCTTCCTCTTCCCCTATAAATACCCCTAATCCATTTCCTCCCTACTTTGCTTCGATTGGCCCACCCTGGAGTCAATCACTCCCTCCCTTTATTCTTCTCTGTGGGTATCTTGTATGTTAATTGCATTTACATTTGTCAAGCTACAATGATGCCAGTGTCAAAAAAGAAAGAATTTACAACCACATTTGCAAACCAAATGGAAAGATATTTAGGGACTTATTTATCTAAGTGAGAATTTGAGAATTTGACTGTCAAAATGAATTCTCATCGCTTTGGGTCACTATGCTGCAATAGTCATGAATTCTCTACTCCTTATTGGCTAAACAGAGGATTCCTATAACGAAAAAGTGCAGTCACCATTGCCGAATTTGAATGAATTGTGTAGTGTGCAGCTCTGCAATTTTCAAGCTCCTTTTTCTCACCCACAATTTATCCATACTGTGGTGCCCCAACCTTCACTTTCCAGATGTTGTGCTGCTCCACAATCCCCTCCCCCCATTTACCATATTGTTCTTCCTGCCCCACAACACCACCATTCCCCATACTGTTCTGCCCCACAACAACACCTATTCCCCATACTACGCTACTCCTCCACACCCCCATTCTCCATACTGTGCTGCCCCACAACCTCCACCATTCTCCATATTGTACTGCCTCACAACATCCACCTTTCACCATACTGTGCTGCCTGCCCCACAAACCCCATTCCCCATACTGTTCTGCCCCATAACCCCTCCATTCCCCATACTGTACAACCCCACAAAGACCTATATGGGTCTTTGTGCTAGATTTAGGGCCTTATTGACTAAAGGCCAAATATTCACTTAAAGCTCTGAATTCTCATGTATCACTTACCCATATTTGCTTTTTCATCGAACTCTGAGATTTGGTGAATATACAACCAGTTCTGGTGACTATGATAGTTGGGATCTTATGGAGAACTTTGCATTACTTTGAATGCATTTGCACAAGTACTTCTACTACTGATTAAGCAGTGGAGAGTGTCGAAGGAGTGAATGCAACTAGATGTATTGCTCCAATTCACCCAGTTGACTTTAGACATTAGAGTGGCAAATTGGGAGGTGGATGGCAGGGCTCTGCAGTCTACCTCTATCTGAATGACTATGCAACACAATGCATCTGACAAGGATTGCCACTGTCTGCTTGTTTGACAAGTCTATTTACCAATTAGTCAATAATGAGAAGTGAATTTGCGACTATTTTTGGATGCATGACTTGAATTGTAGGGAGGTAAATTCGACAGGTGAATTAACCTTTTAGTCAATCAGCCCCTCAGAGTTATACAGTTGTAAACACAAATACCTCAGCCCCTCTGCATGCAGGTTTGTGTTCAATTTCAACTAAGTGGGCTATTTTCTATGGAAGCGGGATGGAGGAAATAGGGTTTATGTGCAAATTTTTTATTTAAGATACATGTTACATTTATCTCCTCTTAAACAGATGTTAAAGACTTCCAATTACAGTACATGTTTGTATAATGTAGGCAGTGGTCATGTCATTTTTTTTTTTTTACAATTTGCATTTTTACATATTTTTTTTAAAAGAAATATTCATCCAAGATCTGAACCATATAGATACAATATAATATTGTCATACAAGTTCTTAATAGTAATACTAAATTGAGAAACTCTTCTGATCAAATAATATTCGATTAAAGTCATGTTGGATATCAATTTTTTAATTTTTTTATTTATTCATTTTTTTTATATAGCGCTACTATATTACACAGCGCTTTAGAGAGATTCATCATTCTCTTCAGTCCCTGCTCTGTGGAGCTTACAATCTAGTTTCCCTATTCAGTCACACACACAGGTGTATGTTTTTGGATCAATATTGCTTGGTTGTTCTTTTTGTGAACTAGAAATTGATTCCACGAAAACCAAAGCAGTTCGACCTTATAGACATTTTGTCGTAAATATTCTGTGTTTGTTTCCATTGTTGTAATCAGTACAAAAACATACATAACAGTGAAATTACAAGTGCATCGTAAGTCATAAGTAGGATAACCCTATTCGTAAAAGTAATAAATATGTATCAGTACTTAATAAATATAAATAATAGATATTAATTATGAATATTTGAAATGAGATCAGAGGTAATTACAGTAGGAATATATTGCGAGGACGGGGGGGGGGGGGGGGGGAGAAAGCATAGTAGTAGGGTTTTGTAAGGGAGAGGTTAAGCGGTTAAGCCTGATAATGGAGCCTGGGAATAAACTCTTCCTTAGTCTGTCCATATGAGACTTTAGACATCGGTACTGTCTACCAGATGGGAGAAGGGAGAAGAGATCATGGTTGGGGTGATGCCCATCAGTGATAATGTTACGTGCTCTCGCTAGGCAGTGACTACTGTAGGTATCCTCTATAGATGGCAGTTGGATACCAATGGTCCTTTGAGCTAGTTTGACCACTTGTTGAAGCGCCTTCCTGTCCGAGGTAGAGAAATTACCAAATCAGGCAGTAATGCAGTAGGACAGTATGCATTCTATAGAGCATCTATAGAAATCTACTAAAATGCGTGAACAGACATGCTCCCTTCTGAGACACCTAAGGAGATAGAGTTACTATATCTCTATATATCTATACTATAGATACAGTAACTGAGAAGCTGCTAGTTTTAACTTATATTGTTCTATGAAAAAAAAACTGATATATTAGCATTACAGTCTCAAGTCTGTACTGTTAGCACCTGCTGTGGATAGACATTAAAGTGCTAGTAGCAGCAAATTAAGCTGACGTATAAGAAGAAGTTTTGCCCACATTGTACCTCTAAAAGTGTTGCTGAAATTTCCGATTTCAATTTATTTGTGTTTTTTTTCCCTTACAGCCATCTTTCATTTGTTCAGTAAATGATCCTCTATCTATTTGTTTCTGATGGATCTTTAGACAATACATATTTATGAAGTTCCTCAAACTGCCCAATTTATTAACGATGGCTGCAACCAGCAATTAAAAGTACAACACAAAGCAATACAAATCAGCAATTCAACTTACAGGCTAACATTCACTGCACAGATATAATTGCTATGCCAATTCAAACAGCAATTTTATCTTACTGGTGCAAAACATACACATAATATTATATAGATATAATAGAACGCATCATGTTATATTTTATTGCAGTGATATTTTCATCTATATTTGTTTTAATATTATTTCTGCTAAAATAGAGGTTCGTTTACAAATATAACAGAAGAGCAGCTTAATGTATTTTATAAAAAGTCATCTTATTTCCTAAAGGAGGAAAATGATTTCAGCGAATGGACTGTTTGTGGGATTTGTTTGCCGTTTATATGCAGATAGATATTGAAATCTAAATTGAGAAAATGTACAATTCCTCATGGTTCCTATTTGCTCCATGCTGCTAAATTGTCCCATTAACAGCACAATAAACAACGGATAAAAGAACCTTAAGCTACAGTATTCTTCTGGCCTAAAGATAACACTTTCTGTTTGTGGACTATGCAATTTTGAATGCGCTTCAATTAATTTTCCCTAATGTTTTCTCATTCTCTTAAAAGAAACTTAAATTAGTTTTTTTTTTTTCATCCCGATGCTGGAGTTCCATACAGAGGAAGAATATTTGTTTATCCAATTAACAGTTGATTCTGGTAAAAGGCCTGCTCAATTTCATCTTTATTTACACTGCCCCACCTTTGTATAATTGATTTCTTAGCCCTGTTGTATAATGTTTTGTCTGAATGCAAAAAAGTGTGGCTGTAAAAATAACCCTGCAACGAAATAGAACATATTTAGGTTAGAAACATACAAGCGATTGGAAATCTCACTGAAAAATATCTGAATATATATGTAAATGCATGTATAGGTGGATAATATTTATACATGATTCAAATGAATTTCCTAAGAATTTTTAAATCTATATATGATCTCATGATCTTGGACTCATACAAAATGCACAAATGCATGAAAACCAGTGGCAGATGCTGGTCATTCAAGGAGGGGAAGCTCACTTTGTCATACCAGGACAGCT
>WMED01017787.1:0-12897 GCA_019650415.1 Pipa parva | reverse complement strand
TTTTCCAAAGCATTTGATACTGTGCCACATAAAAGGCTGGTACAAAAAATGAGGATGCTTATGATGAGGGTGCAGAACGCAGTAGCAGTGCCGAACGCAGTAGCAGTGCCGAACGCAGTAGCAGAATAATTCAGGAGGCATCAGCAGCCAGGAAAACAAAACAAAAAAACAATCAACTATACAATTAACTTAAAATAAAAGTTATAGATAAAACTGAGGCACCTAAAATGATACCTGAGTCTAAGATGAAACATGGTAATGACAGCTTGAACTGTGCTGTCATTGCCATGTACGAAGGCAGACTAAACTGCGCTTTCACGGGTACAGGAGCCAGCATGAAGCTCCGCCCCTTATACAAAACAGCATACATGTCATCATGCTCATTGCACTTCTTACTTATTGATGGTGAGAGGAGCGTTCTCATTGTAATGAGCGTGATTATGTATATGCTCTTTTGCACCACCAATTCAATAAGAGGGAGGAGCTTCATGCTGGGGTCACACTGACTCCTGTACCTGTGAAAGCGCAGTTTAGTCTGCGTCTGTACATGGCAATGACAGCATAGTTCAAGCTTAGACTCAGGTATCGATTAAAGTGCCTCACTTTTATTTATAACTTTAGTTGTCCTTTAAAGGTGCTTATTAATGAAAGTGAGAATTCAGCCATTGAAACGTATTCACATCACAATGCTCCAATAGTCAAAAATGTTCTACTCCTAACACATTAAGGGGGAAATTCAGCAAGCAGTGAAGTGAGCTACGATGCGTTCGGCTCACTTCGCTAATGGTAGTATGAGCATGCTGATGTCGTGCACGCGGACATCAGCATGTGCATACTACCATTTGCGAAGTGAGCCAAACGCATCGTAGCTCACTTTGCTGCTTGGTGAATTCCCCCCTAAGATTCCCATACCAAAAAAACACACAGCGTCAGATGCAGTTTCTTGTGCAGTCAGTGTTTTATTAGGAGCTCTGCCATTAACCACCAATGACATCACCTGCTATGATCTGGCGAAGTAGTATTCCTTCGCCAGATACACGGTATTCCTTGCTGAATCCACTACTTTGACAGACTATAAAGCTGTATCAATAGGCCAATTACCTGTGCATACTCACACACGCAAAGTTTTGCACATTGCTCTGTAAGTCCACAACCTTGATAAGCACCCAAATTAGTCACAAATTCACCAAATCAGTGTTTGGCGAAGACCTGAATATGGGGAAGTGGGGAATGAATACAGGTTTAGATCCTTACACGACTTTCATGAATAAGCCCCAATATTGTGTTTGCTTTATAAGAGCAGTATAACCTCTCATTAGCAAGGAGTTTTATATACAAGCATATGAAGACTGGAATTAAATACATTCGGACTGGCATGCCATTTATTTTTTATTCAAGGATATTATGTGCAGACATGCTTGTTTATTTGTTTTTACATTTATTATAAAAAGTCAGTAACCTGCAAGTAACATGAAAATGTGTTGTTTAAAGTACAATAGGAAACAATAGGACTACGTTTGTGGTTTGTTTATTTAACAAACAAAAGAAGGCTGCATTCCCAACAAAGAAAAATAAACTCAAAACAAATCAGGAATTCTGCATCAAAGATTATAATTCTACCAGTAATATCCATGCCAATCTAAATAGTACTTTTCCACTTCTCCTGTTATTGAGTAGGGTTGCTATGTAACTGGGACCAGGGTGAGGGGCTGCACTAAATCTTTAAGGCTTGAATCGTGGCCTCCTGACCATCTCTTCTCCTCCTCCCTTTTACCCGGTTAGTGTACAGTGAATGAATGGACGTGTACTCATTTTCCCAAAAAGACACTTACTTAGATCTGTTCCTCTATCTCAGGCCTTCCGAAACCATAGGCAATAAAAGCATTGTCCATTCCAGAGTATTCGTGCCAGTAACAGATCCTCTTTATTAATTGTAAATGCAAATAGTCATTTCCATACTTCGGAATATAGTACATTTACCCGGCTCCAGGGTATCCCCATCCAGGATATGTTTTACTGAATAGGGTCTTCTACATCCCACTCTTGCAGCTCTCTCTACATCCCATAGGAGCAGCCAATATCTGTCGTTTCTCCAACATGAGCCTTCTACAGTCACATCACACTGGGACAGCTCACTATCCAAACTTAGCCTCTCAACTCTGAACCCCACTTCCTGTGTACGGGGACCCTAAGTCACCTTTCCTGGGGTGTTGCATCTCCCCCATCTAGAATATTCCTCCTGCTGTACAACACCCAGTACTTTACCCTGCCTACTCAGTTACCCTCCTTCTCTCACCATTCTAACGGCATGATCCTAGTAAGGGCCACACATTTCACATACACCCTTGCAGCTATATTATTCTTCCAGTGAGCACAAGCAAGAATAATGCTGATTTAATAAATGCCGATTTAAATTGAAAGAGTGGCCTCTTCTAGCAATATTACCATGGAGTTTGTAAAATGGGCTGCTTGTCTTTTCAGGGCATATGTATTTTTTGCCTGTTTTGGTTTGCAAGAAAAGCCATATAAAAGGATATTCAGGAATCCTGTAGTTGTTTAGTAACTTGTTTCTTCAGGGCAGTATCACCCCTAGGGGTTTGTGGTGGAGCCTCATTGCCTCACCTCTCACACCTGCTGAAGATTTCTTATTTAGTTAACTGTCTTTTTAAGTCAAGAAAATGCCTCAGCCACTCTTCTCAAGGGAAAAAGTCATTATAACTGCGAAACCTTGCGAAACCTTCTAACTGGTAAAATTCACGGTACTTTCTATTTTTTGCGCTGAATCGAATTCTGAGCTACAGATCCTCCTATTGTTCTGACCTTTATTTAACTTTAATCTCACATCTGCAAATGATGATCTATTGAAGAAATTCATGCTGCCATTTAAAACACGTATTATCTGGATTTTATAGATGTCGTCACACGCACAGATTTTTACAATGGAAAGGGATTTAATACTTTTAACAATTTTTTTATTTATTGATTTGATGTATTTGCCTTTATAGCATTGTCTAGTTATGAACGATAAGTAAATTGAATGTTGTGATACATTTTGTAGGAATGTACAAATTTTGCCACATTCTAGAATAAAATGATGTTATCGTTTGAATCTAAGATTTTCTGCCAGCTCTTTAATGTATCTTCTAGTTGTACTCATGGGAGTGCTGCATGAGCTAATGCTTATTAGGTTCTCTGTTTAATGTATTTAGTCTCCAGGTCTGATCATTCATCTCTCTTTTATTGTTAGGCAATGCCTACTCTGTGCTGTGCCAGTTCTACTTAACTAATTCTCTTTGAAAGGTTTTTATTGCTCAGTTATGAGCTACAATGAACAGTACTACAAAGTAATATAAAATGCTAGGTAAAACCAGTAATAAATCAAAATTAGTGATGATTTGGGCTAACATATAATCCTACATATTTAAAGAAGTATTTTACGCTCAGACTGTCTGATTAGCATGGGGTAGTTACTTACTGATATCACTGTTAGGCTCCAGTGTTGCCCTGTTGCCTGCTCCAGTGATAGACTGAAATCTTCTGCGCTTGGCATTAGCCAGAAGCTGATTTGCTTCTGGGAGTTTGGCCCCGATTGAAGGTTTTAGTCCCCGTTGCATAAAAATATAGTTCTGCCCCATGTTCTGTCAGGTTATATAACGTCTATGTTACCAAATAACCGTATGCTACCATAACTAATCATCTTCACTAAGCACCTCTCATCCAGTAACAAAGTAAGCTACGCTACCAGTAAAGATATTGAAAAACTCTGGTAGAATACTGGAAAACAGGTTGTGTTAAGGTCAGCCACTTTCATTAATGCAATATCATATGCATGTGCTATCCCCGCTGTACACTTCACTTAGAAAATTCTTCTGGATCGCCAGCTTTCGTAACGAGGGAAAACTCCCCAACCTCCGAATTATGGCAGATACTTATGAAGCTGTGAAATTTGTGAAAATGTCATATTTGCTGCTCTAAAAATCCAAAAATGTACATGTATTACTGGTGAAGGTTGATGAACAGTTATACTTAACTTTACAATACGATAATCCTAACCTGAACAAATGACAAACTCACCATTCTTTGGGATGAAAAGGCCGCAGCATTTATTAACAATTTACAAACACATAACGTTATCTTAAATACACCGTTCTGACATATGGTCCCAGAAGTCCTGTTGAACCAGAAGGCCACACCCCTATCAGCCACATGCCACTGGCTTGATAGTCCACCAACCTCCACGCATGGATCCCGTGCCCTGCAATAGCACTTCCATGCTTATAACTTAAAATCCTTAGCTCCTTAGGGTATGATACATATTCTTATACCGACCCCATTTCTCAGGACCACTACCCTTAATGCTGTGACAAACTACTCCACCTGCCTAATAATAGGGAGGGAAGGTGGCAGACCATTCTTTTTCTGCTTCTTGGTCCTACTGCCCCTTGCCTGACTTCCCCCTGTAATTTACTCAGACTACTTACCTTCCTGTTCCCAACCCTCCCAGTTATATCCGCCCTCTGGGTTCCCCTTTAATTTCTGTTAGACATGAAAACACAGGTCCTTAGATTTGCAATAGATCACTTCAAAACATCTATGGCAGGAAATAGAGCAGTTTGAATATAGTGATATATGACAGTATAGTACATAACTGGTAATACTGTTTATTAACAGCTTATTATAACAGTAAAGTATCCATAGCTTATATTATGAGAGCAGAAAAGTTAGGAATCATGATTTGTAGTACTCTAGCTACTCTTATTTAGAAAATAGGGGAAATTTAGGAAAACTAGAATAGCATTTTAAGGGTGAAATTTAATAAACTCAGAAAAGCCCGATTTCGCTTTTCTGAGTTTATCCCAAGAACATCTCGGCGGTTCGTGCAGTATAAATTGCTTGATGTTTTTCAAATGATATTTACTGACCGAAATTTTTCAATTCAGTTTTTTGATAGAATTTTTCGATGAAAAGGTAGCCATACTACTAATGTAAAGTACATGCTTCGAATGTAAAGTATGGCTACCTTTCCATCAAAAAATTTGATCGAAAAGTTTCGGTCAGTAAATATTGACCAAAAATATTGAGCGATTTTTACTGCACGAACAGCCAAGATGTTCTCGGGATAAACTCAGAAAAGCGAGTTTATTAAATTTCGCCCTTTGGTGTTATGCGCTCGCTGATGTCCTGCACGCGGACAACAGCGAGCACTTTAAAGGGATTCCAGTCTCGGCAAGACCAAAAGAGTTGCCTCGCCGAGACTGGAATCCCTTTAAAACAATCGCTGATGTCCGCGTGCAGGACATCAGCAAGTTCATATCAGTCAGTGCAAAGTGAGCCGAAGGATTCGGAGCTCACTTCGCTCAATGGTGAATTCCCCTAAATGTTTAATTACTTTCACACAAATTTTGTAGAAGTGCTTTTCTCAGCCTATATGTTATGTGTACCCACATTGATAAAAAAAGGGACAAAAAATTATTTTTTTGCTATTGATGCATATTGCATATATATTAATTTTTCATATTGTTGATGTTATTTTCACTCTTTCCCATGGTTTTTCGCAGGGATTATTAACCTTTCACCGTACAATTTTGCCATGGGAAATAGTAATAACGGTTTATGTCAGCTCAAAAGTGACAAACAGCTTAATCAAATTGCAGTAGGAAACTTTTCTACCATTCTATGAGTGTTCCTCAGCGACTTACAGCATTGGACAGCCTTTTTTGAAAACTTATTAATATTCTGATAGGGCTCTGATGACAATTATATCTATTTTTCCTGTTTGGCATCCCAAACACCTGTGCATCCCTCCCTCATCTTACACCTGGTTGATTTAATGCTACTCAAAAGAACACTAATAGGGCGTTACTGACTAAAGTCCAAATTGTCATGTAAAGGTGTGAATTTGCCACTTCCCCATATTCAGGTATTCAGAAAACTCTGTGTTGTGGCAAATTCACCAGCTAAACGACAGACGCACACCTCACAATCTACTGCTGCTGACGTGGTCGTGACTGTACTACGGGAATACTGACGCGGTTGTGGATTTGCTATGGGAATCCATTGTTGAGTCAGTAAGGAGTAGAGAAACAGGGCGCAGCCACCCAAAGTGATGAGAATTCACTTTGACTGTTGAATTCTCACTTTAGTCAATAGCCCCCCCTAAATCCTGTATAAAGGAGCTTTCTATTTATTGGCTGCCGAGTGTTAAGTGCAAGTAGCAAAATGACAAGACTGATCTTGCATAAAAGTCAAAGCAATTGATGAAAATTCAAGCACTTGGTGCAGTTTGTAAGCTGTTATTTGTGTGCAGCATTTGAATTACTAAGCAGCTTTTGAGTCTATATTGTGTTTTTTCGTTCTTTTCTCCACTCTCTCAGAGATTGTTTAGCACTACGTTTTCAGGAACAATCATTTTTAACCTTTACAGGACTGTTTGTACCTTGATGAATTACCACCTTATTCTTTTCTGAGTTATCTCTGCCATCTACATCTGTAACTTACAAATCAGCATGCATCATAACCTGTACTTTGACTGACAACATGGTGCATGTAGTAGCTTCCATTTCAAGCACTGTATTTAGAATTTTTGTGGATGAATTTCAAGGCTTCCAATAACTGCGAGTAGGTCATGCAATCAAATAGAGTGTAATGTTTACATACCTAAAAGTGTAGGATTTAAAAGAAGTCGGTTAATACAAGTAAGAAAAAAAACAACCGAACAAATCACATATTTATCCAAACATCTATCTGTATACTTTCAAGTATCTATTAATATTATAAGATAGCAGCGCTGTAAGTTCTAATGCAAGTCACATACACAGGGCCTTATTAGCTAAAGGATGAATTCATCTGTCGAATTCACATTGCTGCAATTCAAGGGGGTTATTCACTAAGGTCCGAGGGGGTAATTCAGGAAAGATCGAAGTACCCTTGTGAAGCTTCTCATCACTTCGCCGAGTCGGGTACACGCTCAATGGTCTTCTGCAAGCGGAGATCAGCGAACGCTTTAAAGGTACTTCGGCTCGGCAAGGCGCATCGAGTGGAAGCGAGGTGAGCCGAAGTACCTTTAAAGCGTTCCCTGATCTCCAGGTGCAGGAGACCAGTGAGCGTGTTGCCAACTCGACGAAGAGATGAGAAGCTTTGCAAGGGTACTTCGATCTTTCCTGAATTACCCCCCGAATTGTTGCGTACAGGTGCGAATTCGCCAGATAAAGACAGTCACAATAGGCTGCTACTGTCGCAGTCGCATCTTTATAATGAGAATATTGTCGCAGTCGCAACTTTATTATGGGAAAATTGTCACGACTTTACATTGGGGAAATTGTAGCGGATTTACTATGGGAATCATACCAGGGTTCTATAACCTTTATTTAAACATACTTTGTCAAAGTTCCAGCTGGGGTCAGGGGCCTTTATCTGCCTTCATAAAAAATAACCAGCATCATGAATAACCACGATTAAAGAGCTTATCTAAATGCTACCCCACACCAGAAAACTGGATAAAATTGTACTTGGTTGTGTACACGTGTATTCCAGCATTACATGCTTACTGGGCTAGAGTTCTTTTCAATTCAAATTGCACTGATTGATTGCAGCTTTAAATAACATTTACATTACTTTCACAACAGAATTGTGATTTGCAAGTGAGGCAGCAGCAAGGACATAGGGCTCAGGCTTATCTCTGTCCATGCTATCTATTTGGTGTCACTTGAGTTTCAGATGATGCAATATGTTGTTACTAATTAGTGCTTATTGGTGAAACTAAAAACCACGGTTCATTGATCAGGTCATTCAGTTCAAAGTGTCATAGCCGGTAAGTCCCTTCATAATAATGCAGGTAAACTTTTTTTAAAGTTATTTTTAAGTAAGGGATAACCATTCCCTGTGCGTTCTCTTTGCTTCAAAATGTACCACGGTTAGCATAGTAATTAATATAAAATAAATACACTGTACAGCTGGGATTTTTCAGCAAATAGCAACTAAATTAAAGCCGATATAATGCTTTAGAACCTCACAAATTATACACTACAGTTTCTGTTTTCTGTAGGATCAGTTTTCTAGTGTCTAGGTAATGTCAACTATAAAGTACATTATTAAATAACAGAGTTGAATGTGTGGATCAAGCAATAAGAGTCAAGGATGTTTTTTTTTCGTAATGAGGTGATAAGACCATGGATAGTGCAAGTAAACTATCAGTTCTTGCGAGAAAAGAGACAAACTGAGCTCCCATAGGGATCTAAAAGTAAAGGGAAGAGCTGGAAAATGGAAATTGTTCTAGAGTCTACTGCTACTCTTGTTATAAACTGCCCACGGTCTTAGTTTGTTGGGTGAATGCAGCGCGACACTGGGGTCTCTGAGAAACACGTTGGCAAGTCAAATGATCTTCTTCAAATGCTAGCCCTACCCCCTACTTAACTGATATTACATTAGCTAGGGCATACATTAGGGGTATGGAGGCCTGCTAATCCTGTGATCTTGAAAAATAATAGTCAGAATTGTCCTGCAAGTCTGAAGGGGTCCAAAATGTTCAGCCTGTACAGGATAACAGAGATCCACTTTCAGAACCAGTTGGATCTGTATCATACAGTTCATTTAAGATGCCTAACTGTATATCGCATTCTAACAATATTGTTTATATCATACAGGATGGATTATTAAAACAGGTGGTTAGATAAGAACTGGACTTATTCATTTAAAAGACAGCTTAGGGTAACCTATACAAATCCTGTTATGTGAATGTAGTTTACAACATCTCTACATGCACTAAATACAGTACACTGTGTGCAGTGAACGAGAAATGTTCTGGAAAAAGCGCAAATATACATAGTGCAACTTGTATTGTAATTAATAAAACTAAAAAAGCCCAAACATGCCAATATAAAGGGTGTGTGTGGTGAAAAAGGTATATATAAACACCACGTGGTCTAATCTGGATGGACTCTCACCAGATGGTAGAATAAAACAAACGTTGTATAAATGCCAGCATATCACAATGTCACTCAGACAGCTTCAACAGGAGAACCGCAACTCACAGCAATCCAATGCATAGAGAGAAAGAGAAAAACTCCATATAGAGTAGTAACTTTTTTTATTGTAAAAAGACTAAAAATGGGTAAGAGATGCACTCACTTGGTACTCTCTTGATTAAAAGCATGTAAACATCCAAAGTGGAAAACAACTTCAATGGTGACATGTATTCTCCCTCATAAAGACACAATGATTTAACAGCAGAATTTTGCAGTCATCTCTGGTCATAAATGTACCGGGTACCTGTATAACAGTGTTGTGTTGTCTCCTCCCTTGCTTGCTCAACGCGTTTCGCCGACCTTGTGGCTTTCTCAAGAGCTTAGATTCGGGTATTGATGAATGACATTGGATGTTTACATGCTTTTAATCAAGAGAGTACCACGTGAGTGCATCTCTTACCCATTTTTAGTCTTTGTACAATAAAAAAACGTTACTACTCTATATGGAGTTTTTCTCTTTCTCTTTATGCATTGGATCACTGTGAGTTGCGGTTCTTCTGTTGAAGCTGTCTGAGTGACATTGTGATATACTGGCATTTATACAACGCTTGTTTTATTCTACTATCTGGTGAGAGTCCATCCAAATTAGACCACATGGTGTTTATATATACCTTTTTCACTATACACATCCTTTATATTGGCACGTTTGGGCTTTTTTAGTTTTATTAATTACAATACAGGTTGCACTATGTATATTTGCTCTTTTTCCAGAACATTTCTCGTTCTCTTCATCTATGTTTGATTGGAGTCTGAAACTACTCCGGAAAAGAGAAAGCTGCAAGATATTATACAATTGAAATTTTGTCCACACATATCAGTGACTTTTTATTTGCACTTATATGTCATTTTTTCATTGTTTTAGCGCCTTCTAGTGTTTGTTCTTTATACACTGTGTGCAGTGTTTTTTTCTATTATGAACATCTACCTTATATAATAACCTAATCTTCAGTAAAATGGCCATAGATTTCAAAAATAAATAACATAACTATGCTATTTTAAAACTTCATATCACTTCAAACGATGTGTTTTGTGCAGAATTTGTTGGCTCCTCTGCAGAAAGTGCTATATAATAAATTATCTACTATTAGGACAGGCCTGAAAATCAATAGCAGTTAACCACTACCAAGAGACCCCGTTTGAATTTTGAAGTTTTATTTGTCCATAACATAGATTAAAAATGTAATGTAGAAAGAAAGTGGTTTTTGCTCACAGACTATTCAACACTTTGATTCATTTATAAAAAGAAAAAGGTTAAGCAAGAATACTGTTGTGAAAGTATTACATTATTGTCATATTTATAGTTATTTTTAAGTTTTGGGAATATTTTTTGAGATCTAATTTTTAAAAATGTGAATTCCAAGATTTATTAGAAGTTCTATTTTATTAGGAAAATGAATTAATGAACACTATGTAGAAGAAGACAGGCAGACGCAGTATAATGTAATATAATATAAAATGAAAAAGTATATGTTATGGACTTTAACTCCATAAAGAATGAATGCCTCATTTTTATATTTTGGCAACAACAAGTATGTGTCTTTTTTTGATGAGCAAAAGCATTTTAGTACTTTCAAGTGATATAAGCATCAGCCCCATACTGGTAACTGTCATGGGTGTCCAGAAACAGTCCTGACCCACGGACATCAACCACATGTGGCTAACAGCTGCCCACTGCCCCAAAGAAGCACATCGTGAGTTAGCAAAAAGTCTCCCGATGCAATCCTCTGTCTTCCACTATAACTGCCAACCCCATTATAACAATACCCACTATCTGGCCGTGTCATAATATAACATGGTAATGAAGTACTTCTTATCCAGCGCAGTCCACCCTTAAAAAAGTGTCTGCAGACCCCTTAGCAGCTACACTTGTAAATTGAAATAACAGAATTTGCATGGAAACTATGAAATATTTTAGTCTATGAAGTTAAAATTCTTAGAAATACTAATATGGTTTTGCAATTGGAATAGTAGTCTTTCCATCTTAATTCAGGAAAAGGGAGCAATAGGTCAGAGCAGTAAATAGAAGGGGTATAGGGGTACTGAGTATACAAATCTATTGTGGTTCACACTGATATATCTTTTATCTAATTTTTGGAATAAAATCTTCCCAATCTTCAGGGTATGTTAGTTACTTCTTTAATATAATAAACACTTTATTTGTCTGGGTTTTTTTTCTAGTGATTCATTGTAGTTCATTTCCAATTTTCCAGTTTGGTGTGTTACTTACATTTCTTAAAATAAATTGTAAATATTTTTCTAATCCTTGTACAATAAATAGCTGGATTTTGTGTTATTAACTTGGTATTCTGTATATAACTGTATTAATTTACCTTCAGTAAGAATGCCTTATTAAATATGTTCCCAAAAGTCAGCAAGTGTAACACTCTACCTCATTACCATGTCACATTATGACACAGCCAGATAGTGGGTATCGTCCATATGTATTACTCAGAATGAGAAGAAAGGGGTAGAAACTTCTTCTGTTCCATACCAGACAGTCCAGCCAACCCCATTATTCACCAGTGCCCTATTTAATTACTGGTTGAAGAACTTGGCTCTCAGAAGCTACATAAAGATTAGTTGTTAGAAAACTGCATGGTACTTCAAGACATATAAGTAGAGCTATCTCCAGTCGGCCAGGATATCTGCGCGTGTCACTTCCATGTCCCACAGTAGTTTAAAAAACTAAGGTAAAACCTGTGGTACACCAGTCACTGTAAGCTTTTAGGATCATCTGCTGAAAACACCAGAAGTAGAGGTGGAATGTTAGTCATTAGATGCAATTGGGGTTCTCATGTTGCCAGTGGTCCTTTCCAGATGCTGGTAGAGGAGACAACGATTCTACCTGCTACATATAATTGTTTTTCCACAGTATGTAAAATAAGTTGAAGAATCGCATAGGACCTCCTCTAGTTACATGCCCATACTGCCACAAAAGGCTCAGGAAGGGGATAGTAGGCCAAAGATTGATCTGTGGTGCTTTCCAAAGGAAATAGCTTCTCTACCTAGCTCCCTCCAATTGTGGTACACATACACCAAACCACATTATTATGAACCTATGGTCAGTTATTGTAACTGCCTCTGCTGTCCTTCAAACTGTTAATATTACTGTAGGTCTAATCCCCTGGGCCAGATTATGAACCGGTTAGTGTCATATTCTGAGTACAAATGCAGTACAGTTCAGATATTTTCATGAACAGAATGGTGCGGATTGCCACAGCCAATAAATTAATACTAGTAGCAAGTTGCTTTCATTTGAAGTTTGAAAGAGATGATTAGAGGAGATAGCTGCTTTGCTGCACAATACACTTCTCAAATCAAGTGCGAGATTGTCGAGTTGTAATAATAGTGAAGTTAGCGATTTGATCTATACAGAAAGTGAAAAATGAAGTATTGTAGTTGATCATTTCTGAAAGATAAAACACAGGTTAGCATTGCACTAAAACTAGTTTCCATGATAAAGCATGATGATTGGAGGTTTCTATATCATGCTGAGAACTGTAGATCAGTCCAGTCATTTGTCTTGTCAATCTGCTAACTTGTAGTTTTAAGGCAATGAATACAAAAAAAAGCTAGCGTCCCCTGCCTAATGGAACGAGAGGATAATTGTTCAAAAGTGCAAATAGATCTTTTTTATTATGTTCAATATGCATTGAAACTGAAATTGAAGTTATTGCTAAGAAGGCACAGCAGTACATCATTAGGCTGCCATCTGACTATCTCGCTGCATATTTACTGAGTAGTTAAATATACTTTCCATTCATCCAGTTTCCAAATCAAAACATCATGTTGCTGTGGACTCTGATTTTCACTCTGAAGTGCAGAGGGAATGTTCCTGGGGAAGATAAAGGGGTATAGAATTCCAGATGTGGGG
>WMED01017786.1:0-12897 GCA_019650415.1 Pipa parva | reverse complement strand
TGTGCCAGTGTTCCTGTATCCAGCCCTGTGCCAGTGTTCCTGTATTCATCCTTGTGCCAGAGTTCCTGTATCCAGCCCACAGTGTTCCTATATTCATACTTGTGCCAGTGTTGCTGTATTCATACTTGTGCCAGTGTTGCTATATTCATACTTGTGCCAGTGTTGCTGAATGCAATTTATAATATCTTTGTGAAATTTAAAAGTTGGTGAGATTTAGAAGGGTGCATGAAAGATTATAAATGGAGCTGAGAAACTGCATAGAGGGAATAAAATGGAGATAAAGAAGAGAGATTAGATTGGCTAGTGGAACTGATCATTGCATAGCATACAATCAGGCAGTGACATTTCCCTGCAAACAACAACAAGGAGATACAAAGAAAACAGGATTTCTGTCTTTGAAAATATGTAATAAAATAAATTGTTCAATGGTTCAAATAGAAAAAAATGAACAAAATTTTTAAAAAACTCAGTTGACATGAACAACATTTCAAATAGCAAGCCTTTATAAATATGCCCATTTGCTGGCGCTGCTTTGCCTCTAGAAGAAGATGCCCAATACAGCAATAGTCTACTGCACTTAATGGTGCCCAGTAAAATATAACAGACGACTGCGTAATGTTTTATAACTACACAAGGAAATATTTTCCTACATTTCATTATGAAACTAGAACCACTTATAGTGCCTAATTGCTATAATCTTGTGCAGCGCAAAGAGCCATATTAGGCACTCTCCTGTAGATTCTATTTAGAACGCAAACCTATTATATACAACTCTGCTTTTGTCTTACACTTTCCGCCTTGTAATGCTCCAGGGAAGCTTAACACCAGTCTGTTAAGATCTCACAGGCTGAGAGAGAAGCCAGCGCAAAGCTCCTCCCATTTGGTTGAATCAGCGGCCCAAATGGTTGAAAAGTCATCACATTCATTGCAGGGGGCCAATGAGAATGCTCCCCACAATGAGTGTGATGATGTGCGAGACCAGTGAACCAAGTGAGAGGAGCTTCACGCTGGCTTCTCTGTCAGCCTGCGTGCTGTTAAGTAGCATTGGGTGCAGGGTAATTACAGCACAGTTCATGCTATGACTGTAGCGATTCATCTCTATATAAGGTATATTTGTTAAGAAATCTTTTTTATTTTCTACCTTCAGGTCCCCTTTAATCAGCATACTACATGTTTCAGGTGTGATACCCTTTATCAAATGACATTTTGACACTGGTTGCTGCAGTTGTTTGTCAGCTAAAATTCCTAAATCCTTTTCCATGTTTTGCCCAGTGTTTTCCCATTTAGAAAATAATCTAGACATGCATTTTCCCTTCCCATATGCATAACCTTACATTTATCAGTGTAAAACCTCATTTGCCACTTTCCTGCCCAATTGCTTTGGAAAAATCAAGGTATATGATCTCCCATTACTTCCTCATAAACCCATGCTGTTAAAATGGATCTGTCAATTCCACTTAACAGACTTTTATTTAGGAAGCAGGGAGTTGTCTTAGCTGAATGCTTGAAAGCAAACTCCCTGCTTCTTTTATGCTCTGTTGCCCAACCTGAATCTTGAGTGGGGTTGAAGAATGACTGACATTAAAGTTCCTCTAATCACAATCTAGCAGGGAGAGAAGCTATAATGTCAATCATTTAGCACCGCCCAGCCCGACTTGAGAAAGGAAAGTCGGGCTCACAGGGGAAATGACAGTGAGAAACGCTATATACAAAAAAGGTATATCTTTTAAAATACATATATATATTTTTAAAAATGTTTATTTCATTGTAGATCCTAATTTAGTATTTGAGTTTTGAAGTGACTGATACACTTTAAGGAGTTGTACATTTCTTTGAATGAAGATACTCCGAGATAGCATCTCTTAGAAAACCTTCAAACATTTTACCCACAATAGAAGTTACAAGTCTATAGATTTTAGACTCACATTCTGACCCCTTTTTGAATATAGGGTCCACATTTGCAACACACCAATCCTTTGAAAAAGTCCCTGTCATTGTTGAGTCCCTAAATATTAAAAATAATGGTCTTCCTATTATTGTACTTAATTCCCTTTAATCCAGTTAACATTTGGAATGATCAAGGACACATTCGGTATATATGTTTTTTCCAATGCGCTGTCAGCATATGGGATGCCAGTTTATGCTCCTCTTTAGAGTATAGTGCCTTTATTTTAATGCCTAATAAGAATAGCATTGGGTCTCTCACAATTTTGATTTGAAAGACTCTATTTAATACGTTAGATTAATTTTTCCAAACTATTTCTGCTAGGTTGCATTCCCACCATGTATGGAATAGTGTATCTGAGGAGATGCATCCTCTGAAGCACTGAGATAGTAAAGGAGCTTTGTGTATTTTAGCTAATTTTGTAGGTGTGAGATATCAGCGGTAGATTATTTAGCTCTCTCTATAATGGCGGCACATTTATTGACCTATTTATTTGTATTTATTGACCTGTGTTTCAGTCCATTGCTACAGCTCTTATTACCCTTCTTTCTGTGTATATAAGTCTTCCTCCCATTTAGATTGTAAGCTCTACAGGAAAGGGACCTCCAACCTCTTGTGTCAACGACAATCTAGCACTTAGGGGGGAATTCAGCAAGCTCCAAAGTGAGGTGCGTGGTGTTCGCCTCACTTCGGAGCATAGTGAATTCCCCCCTTAAAGTGATGTATCCTTGTGATATTATACTTGTATTGTGTAATGCACTTTTCCCATGTCTGTATTGCTGAACTGTACAGCGCTGAGTAAATTTGTGGCGCTTTATAAATAAACTTATACATACAGAAATTGAGAATTTATTTGTTGAGTCTCATTTTTAGCCACGTTTTATCGGATAGGTCCTTCTGCAGATCATCTGCCCATTTTCTCATATAGTTATAGTGAAAATTCGAGTTTTCTTTGGCAATGTTATCATAACTGTAAAATATAAATGTCAATGTATGTGTAGATTTGAGACGTCCGTGTTCAAACTAGGAGTGTAAAGTTTGTCACGGCTTTTTGTGTATGCTGTCATTAAAATGGCGGATCTGTAGGAATTGGAAGAAGGATTTTCCGAGGTATGTTATATTATGTTCTTGGAGCTGAGGAAAGGTATACATGGTATCTTTATTTATATAATATATCAGTTTTGTGAGATCAGCGGTGATCCAATGTTTGAAATTAAGTTTGTATCTTTTATGGCTTGACAGGACAAAATTTGACCCTGCTTTGGATTAGCAAAGTTGGATTTCACTGAATTAATATGAACCTGATCTGCTTATTTCTAATAAGTGGATCACTGCATGTAGCTTCCATTGGGAAGAACAGGGCCGGTTCTACCTATGGACGATGTTGGCGACGGCCCAGGGCGCAATCTATTTGAGGGGCACTATCGCCCACATTGCCCATCGCTAAACTCTCCAGCAACGTTCCAGCACTGCACCTCCTCTAATGAGGTAAGTTGAATGCAATAGTGCTCCTTGGCTGCTTCGGGTCTTGTCAGCTGTATTCAGCAGCTGCTGGAAAGACCTGAACATCTAAGGAGCGCCGTCACATTCAACTTACCTCATTAGAGGAAGTGCATAGCTGGAACGCTGTTGGAGGTGAGTGGGGGGTGCAGGGCAAGGGCAGGGGGCAGCACAGGGCAGTGGGGTGTCGAGGGTCAGGGGTAGCGGAGGTGCAGAGTGGGGGGCCGCGGAGGGGAGGCCCGGGGCGCCAATAGGGCCAGGACTGCCCCTGGGGCAGAAAGTATAATTGTAATGAAACTGTAATTATCACATCATGAAAGTTTGAAAGGGCAAACAAAATCTTCAATATGATCTTCATATCATGTGACTGAACTCAAAGTATCATGTGACCATAACAGCACCAATGTGTGTGTTCAGCATCCTTTCCCACGCTTTTTGACCTTTTGATTGTCTTGAGCAATGGTAAGCAGCACACGGTGAAAACAAACTCAGTTAAAAAAGCCAATGTACACCACAGACTTCTGCTTTCTGACACACAGCTCAGACTAGAATCTCCACATTTTGTCTGTCTGTGTCTTATAATCCATCCTCTTAGTTGTGGGCTAATTTTCTCAACATATCAGTGTGTGAGTGGTTTTTATGATGATTTGAAGTGTAATTTTTCCAGTGGTCTGAACAATTAATTGTATTAAAAAAATATTCTGAATACTTGGATCACTGAATCCACAACATATTTTAGCTTCCAGTTACACAATTTGTGGTCCTCAACCTTTGCTGGATAGGGGACCAGTGTGGGTGGGTGGGGCAATGCGTGTTGCCAGCTGAATGATGGTAATGCACTTCCTTTGTACAAATTAACACCATGTGACCTGCCACCTAGGGTCCTGCGGCCCGGCAGTGGGGAACCCCTGCACTATTTGATGATTTTCTACAACATTTTTGGTGATATTTTTATTTGCAATTTTTTTCAATGGCAACCAATTTATGTGGTGAAAAAAATGTTTTTGCAACTGAAAACAATCTGTTTCAAAAATTTTCACCACATAAAATCCACCTCTTTTTACATTGCTTTCAATGGAGCGCCTTTTTTATTGCGACTATTTTTGATACTTTTTTTTATTGGCAACCATCTCCCATAGAGAAAAAGGGGGTTTTGTCACCCACAATCTGGTTAATATTTTTCAGTGACAAAATCAAGTAGATAGTGAGTATAAGCTGTGTTATATTATTGACTCCAGACTATTTTTTTTTAGTGGAGGAGGGGCAAAATGGCTCTATTGATTGTAAATGTTGCCGACCCCTGCTGTAGGGCTTCTGAATTTAGTGTGTTAACCCTTAGTTTTAACCCTTTAAGTATGTGGCAGGTGTAGCAATTGGTGGATTTTGGTGCATCAGCCATGCTCCCAAAATCACCATTCCTACTAATGTGTGTTATGGTGTCCCATTAGTGATGTTAGAGCAAACCCTAGTGACACCTGTTGGTATGGCACGTGGCAGTGTCTGGCTGGGATTTCTGCCCAGAGATAAATGTATCAGTTTAGGTCCCTCCTTAGCATATATAAGCTGGTGAAGGGGAGAGCCCTGGGTCTTTTCCTGCATGGTGTTTCAGCTGCAGGATCCCCACCCTCCTGGTGGGGATCTGGAAGAATCCATAGGGAACTAAGTGAGGTTTAGTTTCTATGTTTAGCTCACCTCAGAGGGTGAGATTATATAGGAGAGGTTATCTAGCTGAGTAGCCTGAGGCCTCAACAGGAGTTGCAGTGGCCTGGTGGTGATTCCAGCTTAGGAACTCTGAGTGGTAGACTTAAGGACCAGGGATTAGCCTTGAAGTGAAGAAGGAATCTCTGAGGGGTCCAGTAATGGGAGCTACCAAAGGGCTCTCACTCTATGGCTCATGTTCGGACTGCCTGAGATGTCAGCTGTGAGTATCTATGTATCTATGTACATGTGTGTCTTAAGCAGGAACTATGTGCTGTAACTACTGTAACTTGTCACTGCCATATATGCAATGACCTGCCAACTGCAATATTACTTTATTTTTGGTTAAATAAATATGTGTGCTGCGTTTGAAAGCAAGAATCACTGGCACCCATGTTTTCCATGATTCTCTAAGAGGTACCACTCCAATATGTAAGTGGGATCTGCCCCCGAGGTGTGGGTTAGCTCGGGATTGGGAGATATAGTTATGAGTAGGGGTTTGGTACATACCAGAACTACAGTGTTACACAGGCATTATGTTTAGCTTAAGTTACTCCTTCCTACTCATTTTCACTTCACTCCTGGCATCTCCAGCTGCACAGTACATAGCCACATCCCCTCTACCTCCATAGCCATGCCCCCTCCACCTCCCTGCTTTTCTCCGACCTTCTCATAGCAGATGTGGTCAGAGTCAAAGGGATTGCACAAGCCCAGAGCTATCTAGTCAATAGTGGAGTGGCTAGATAGCTCTGGGAATGGGCAGTTCCATGTTGGGTAATCTTGCCAGCACCATGGAGTGCCTTTTGATGCTACAGGTTAAATTTATTATACAGAGATTGAACTCCAGGATTTATAATAAGTGAATATATAGATAACCATTACTGCTAATTTAGAAAATACTTAAAGGGGCACTATATTTCTGATATAACCGCACACATACATACTGTATAAAACTCCTTTATACTAAGCCGATTGCTGACAAAAATAGTTAAAAAAAGTTTAGGGAAGATATAATACTTGCTGTTTGTTTCCCTTAATTACTTTTCCTGAGAGCTGACATTTTCCTCCCCCTGCTCCCCCTCCTCTTTCTGTTCTGCAAATCAGACAACATGAGAAGAAAAAGATGCCTGACAGCCATTGTTCTGAGCTTTTGGCCACATAAATTAAGCTTGGAATGCAGGAGATTACAGACAGAAAGTTGACTTATGCATATGTGCTAAGTAGTAAGTAGGGCAAAAATGTCCGGGGGAGGGAACCCTTTCATGGAAAACATTACATACACATTTCCTGATGTGGGCGTTTATCAGTGCTGCCTACCTCATGCATGCCTATCTCATGTCGGAGAATAACTTGTGTGCAGGCGTTACATGACAAATTAGGCAAAAAATGTCAGGGGGAGGGTACCTTTCATGGAAAACTGGCCGCCACACATCACAGACATGTCCTGGTGCAGAAGTTTATCAGTGCTGTGTAATAAATCATCCTGCTTCAGATGAAACATATACTGGGGAGAAACGCTTCTCAGTAAGGTACAGAACTCCATATATAACGATGTAACCTGACTATAGTTCCCATTTAAAAGCCCCTTCTACAGCTTTCATGTTAGATCAAATATTGACAGATGTGGATCGGATATCAGAGGCTTTAGGACACTATCCAGTAAGGGGGTAGCTCCATATAATGGTAACAATTTATATCAGGAGCAGTTGCCACATCTCAAACATCTAGTTCATCCATAGTCTTAATGGTAGATGGGGCAAGCATGCTTGACAGGTTAATAACAGGAATCTGTGATGCAGTAGAAGTGACACTATTGTCCAAGGGATAATGTGAACTTTTAAACTGCTACTCACTGCTATACAATGAGCCATTAACTTGTGGTAACTCAGATTAGGGTGATTTTGTAAATACACACATTGTAAACTAGAAGAAAGATGTTGTATACTGTAAGCCATTTTTCAAGTCATTACTTTCTAGGACACTGTGTGACTCACAAAGTTTTGTTTCCAGATGAATTGGAAACAGGGAAATTTCTTTAGTGGTTTTTATTTTTTTTTGCTTGGATCATTTGAAATGAGTTAACTCGAAAGCATCTTCATTTTTTTCCAAGATCATTCTCTAAAATACCAATGAGCTCTCTTGCAGAGACAGACTCATTTAATAATATAATAAAATTAACGATATTAAAATTCGAAACAATTTCTGATGCAGGAGATCTTAAGTGTTTTATGATTTTTTTTCTGTTCTTTTCTTTTCTTTCTCAGAACATGAACATCTCTCCAGTATTTTTAAAACAAACGTTTCTATCCAATTCAAAAAAAGGCTGTTTTACCCCGAGGATCAGATTTACACCCCAGGAAATAGCTTCAACTTCTTGTAATTTCCAGCTGGGGTTTTATGGTTTAAAAAGCTTCAACTCATGGTTTGCTTTCCAGTACTAAACACTCTTTTATAAGAGATTCAAGAGATGAACTGCGATCTATTAATGGTGAAGACCAAGATCTGATAATGGCTTCCCCATCAGTATTTTCCTGTTTTTTTGGCTCCACCCTTGGCAGGAACTAACACAATTATAATTAATATTTCTCAGATCTTTCAAGTAAGATCAACGAACCATACAGCAGATATTTTTTGCAAAAGTTATATAGGGAAATGCAAACTAACATATGGATCTGTAAATAGCAATGATAAAGATAATGCAGTAACACCAATCTCAATAACCACTGGCATATTAGACTAACACAGGGTAAAGGTGCACACCTTACTCCACAATAGAATATACATTTATTGGTGCCAAAGTTATACACATATCTCTTCACTTCCTTTTATAGATCACTTTACTACATATATGTCTTAGAGGGTTAGATGATGAAGCAGGGAAAATTTGTAATCCAAATACCATGACCTTTGCACGATAATTCAAGATAACCAGCAAGACCCCAGATGAAATGTATCTCTCTCCAGGCAATAGGGTCTCTATCTCTCTTCCTGTTCTGGAAAGAAGGTCAAAAACCCTGTCCAGCGATCCACATAACGATGATGTCACCAGTCCCAAAATCCAGGAAGTAACAAAGGTGAAGGAGTTGCAGTATGTTAGTGTTCATGGATCTCCTGGGATGAACTATGACTTTTTCAGGATCCGTCACGAAAATGAAGTGACCTGGAGACATGTCATGTGAAGTGCAGGGAAATCACACACAGGGAACCAAGGGACCGGATGCCACTAAAGGCAGTGGAGTAACCTCTGGAGGCACTGAGGCATGCTGGAAACAAGAACATAGGAACGATTGCAGGAAAGTGTAGAATCAGAATAGAAGTGAATTCTCTTTACCACAGTGGGGTTGGCACAGGATAACACCTCTAAGGAGGGCCAGGTATTCACCTTTAAACCCCTGCAAGGGAGTACTGGGCTCTGCGGCAGGCACCTCCCAGGTTAACCCCCCAATGGTGGCAGCTGGCTGAAACACTTGAAGACACTGGTAGATAGTGGAATGCAGAACTACAACTCATTGGATCACATCTAGTATAGCGTACCTTTAACACAGAAGTAGCGAGACCAAACACTGGAGTTGTTAGGAAAAGCAGTAGAAAGCAGACCTGAATATATTCCAGCAGGCTGTTCTGAAGAACTGACAATTGAGGGTCCGCAGGAGAAGCTGAAACTCAACCAGGAACTTCTGTAAAGGCCTAAGGCAGTTCAAGTAGTGAAACAGCATCATAAAAGACAATAATTAACGTTGTTGCTAGAGGATTGTGTACCAGCGCTCAACCCCTTTTGAATTTGGCGCCACTGATGTCATGCATGATGTCAGCAGCTTTGGATTGTCTGACAACCCAGAAGCGTTGGGTGTAGCAGTAACCCAGCGCTAGCCGGCAATCAGAAGCCGGCAGTGCAGAAGGGGTGCTTGCAGCAGACAAGCGCCGCTCGTGACAGGTAAATTTGCCCCTCTACTTGCACTAAACAAAATGTGAATATATTCCAAGAAAGATTTGTGGTGAAAATTCTGCGTTCCTCAGTGACCAGTAAATAGCAGAAGAAAAAAGTCCCTCATTCACAGTCTTAGATGACAAGATATGACAGAAGGTGCTTCTGGAAATGGAATCATTTTGTTAATTAAAGGCTTCTCGCCACTTGCAGAGGATTAAACACTTTGGCATTGTGAGTGCCTTTAATCCAGAATTTAACACAAGTCAGGTCATGTTCTACTGTTCGCATTCAATCAAGGATTAGTCGCTTATTCGGCTAATTCTACCAGAGAAGTAAAGTTGAGTAGAAAAGTGTGGCAGAGTCTTATTTTTTTGCCGGAGGAATGTTTTCAGCGCTTAATTAAACCAAGGAAGCCTATTTTTTTCTTCCCTTTGAACCACAATTAATTGAATCTGGATTTGTTTCATTCAGTGTTACTTGCATAAAAAGATATTAAATTAATAACTAGTGCTCTATTATATTTGTGTAAGTTGGGCTTGTTTCTTTGGAAGCCAGCCACTGTCAGAAAATGCCCAAAACTACAGAGATGTATTGTTCGTTCAATTATTGCTGTGAACAGTGATTTGGCTTTTGTAACCGCCACAGTAAACTGGATTTCTTTTGATTTCCTAAAACATCTGTACATCTGTCCTTTATTCCAGTTATTTTTTCCATGTGTGTTTAGGATATTCTTTAATATGGTAAATAAACTGGCAATCCAATTCTGCTCTCAAATTGTTAACTCTTTCCTGTGGCTGAAGGGAAATTAGCCAGCTTCCAGCGCATAGTCTGACTTTTTTATCAGGTGTATGAATGGGAGCACAGGGGTTCACGGAAGGACAACCAATTCATTCTGTAAAAAACAAACAAAAAAACAATTCAAAAAGAACAAATGATCTGTTTTGGTGGTTTGCACATTATGACATATTTTGATGACACCAAAAAAGAGCACATTAAAATACCCACTATCTTTTTTTTTTTTTTAATTTGAGAGTTTTTTTTTTATTGCTTTGACATTCAAATTGAAAGTCCAACAAGAATTGTAATACAAACATTTATAGCGAACAAAACTGAACCTTTTTAAGGCGACTAAACAATATAATATATTTAAACAGAACATTTTTCGGCTGGTAAGACTGATGTCTGTGTGATTCTGTTTGAGTCGTTATTTCTCTCTATCGCGTAATAAAATTATTTTCTCTCTCTTTTGTCTAGATCATCCAAGGCAGACAATTATTTCTCTTAGTTATGCTCTGAAGTACCCACTATCTTGATGTCATTTTAAAACAATTCACTTGACTTCTACAATGGTTTTGTAGAAAACCAGTGATTGACAAGCATTCGCATCGAGGTGAAATTGATTTGCCTGTTTTTAGTTATAAACTACTGCAGGGGTCTCAAACTCGCGGCCCTTGGGCCACAAGTTTTTGGCCCCCATGCCTATGCTCCACCAGGCATTTTTTTCGCCGGTGGAGCACTGGATCTGGCACAGAGTGAGTCCTGGCTGACTCCCTCCGTGCAAAGAAGAGGGCCCCTGTGACCCGATCGGTGACAGGAGCCAATAGGAACCAATAAGCGTATGTGATCAGTGCTTCCGGGTTCCTTCTCCTCTAATGTGCTGTCAGCAGTGGAAGCAACAGCACGTGCTTCCAAACTCTGCTGGGGGTAAGAAAGAGTCTCCCCCCTCCCACGGCCACCAATGCTAAAGATTAAAATAAACCCCAATGGCCCCAGACACCCCCACAATACTCCCACACACCCCAGTGAACCCCTCAGTACCCCCCGGCCATAAAATTTACCCCAATTATAATAATTTAAAAAAAAATTGCAGATGCGCCAGTAGCCCATAAAGCCTCACATTGCACCACAAAGGTGCTAATTTCCCCAGCAGATGCAAATCACCCAGCAGAGCTGTATATTACCCCCACAAAGCTGTTGATTGCCCTGCAGGGCTATGTATTGTTTATAATCTGTTGTTTTCTTGTGGAAAACCTGATGCGGCCCAGCCTCACCCAGTCTCTACCTCCAGCGGCCCCCGGGTAAATTGAGTTTGAGACTGTATCTACTGTATATAGAGATAGAATAAATAGACATAGTACTGGTTACAATGCGGAATTCTTTTTCCAATGATTCACAACAACAATCCCTTCCCACAAATGGGAGTTATCGGCCCCACTAAACTAGCTGAAAACTTGTCACAGAAACGTAGTTCTTTTGACTTGTTTTTGGAATGAGATACACATGAATGTTATGTACAGTTTCTTTGGTTAATTTCAGACAACACAAAGGTTGGCAAAAAATGGTATAGCGCCCAAACAATTGAGATTATAATAGGCAAGATGTACTGTAAAGCAAAAAGTCCAAACTGTTCCAATTTAAATGATGAACCTGGATATATTAATCCAAATGTCTTTTCCAGGAAGGGTCCTGCGCACAATCCACCGGGACAGCCCGCCTTTGGTTGTTTGTTTTTTACATATTTTAGGGTATGTAGTATTTTTGTAATGAAAGAATGTTTGATTTCCAAAGTGTAGCTTCTCCCTCTTGAAAATAAGGTCAAACCTTTCAAATAGACCTGCAGGAAGCAAGGAGTCCCACAAGTTACTCCATGGACCTATTAACATAAATTTACTGTGATGCTTCTTTCACTGAGCATAATGCACCACTATATGACTAGAAAGTAAATCCTATAGGATATCATAAACAGAGAAAGTGGAATCCAGAAAATAATGATAATTGTCAGTTTGGTTGTTTAGACAAGAAGACAAGAGTCACACTTGTTTCCAGTTACAACACTTCTGTCAGGCACGTTGGTTATATCAAATAAAGACATCCTGGACCTTTTCATTTAAGCTTGGGGATTTTCAACCAACTGGCACAGAGGAATGCAGCTGCTGGCATATGATCATGTGACCACCTTTGAACAAGCAAACTGATTGTGCACACTCCTAAAAGATTGTGTAATTTTAATTGCTTTCCACAATCTATTTTCTCAATCCTAATTCTTCTGTTTAGTGATATTCCTTAATCCCTGCAAGAGGAATTTTTCACTGGTCGTGTATTAGTGGAAATATATGTTTGTTCTTTGATGTAAACAAAACAGTTTATTCCCAGTAGGTCCCGTTGGTGAGCAGGTCCTGTAGATATAATCCTGGTTTAACCAAATAACACCAGCAAGGGTGTATAATGTGTGCCCCCAAGTCATGGCTGAATTGTACCTATTAAGACAATGGAGGAAATCAATATTGCAATGGTAGAATAGGGCCAGTAAAAACAACACCTCGTCATCATTAAAATAACTCCTATTGATAACTTTCGGGTACAAAAAGTTAGCAGTTCCATTTGTGTGCATTTTTTTTATAATAATGACTGATTTGTGTAAATAATGTTAGCAAATTTTGCACATTTTACTTGTACAATAATAGTCAGTAATTAAAGAAGCACAAAAAGAAGTGTTAGACGTCATAAGTGTCAAAAAAGAGAGATTTCAAGTCTCTCTTTACACAAAACTGTAACTAAATCTCTAAGGCCTTGGTTTAGGCAGGTTTAATTCTTAAAACAGGTCTTACAAGTGTTCTAGGCTACATACATCAGTTACACTTGTGGTCTTACAAGTGTTCTAGGCTACATATATCAGTTACACTTGTGGTCTTAAAAGTGTTTTAGGCTACATACATCAGTTAAACTTGTGGTCTTAAAAGTGTTTTAGGCTACATACATCAGTTAAACTTGTGGTCTTACAAGTGTTCTAGGCTACATACATCAGTTACACTTGTGGTCTTACAAG
>WMED01017784.1:2820-12898 GCA_019650415.1 Pipa parva | reverse complement strand
TTTTATTTACGATTTACACAACGTGCCAACTTTTCTGATTTTGGGGTTTGTATAAAGCATTTTCCATACTTTAATTTTGCATTTCTGTTAATTTACTGCAGGTACTATGAAAGCTTCAATCATTCATTTAGCAATAATGTACTTAAAGAATTTAAAATCTGTATGAATAATCTACTGTTCCCTAATTGTCCTATTACAGATTAATGGCACAGTCACAGAGAACATGTCTTTGTCTGATGCAAAAACATTAATAGAACGGTCAAAGGGCAAATTAAAAATGGTAGTTCAAAGAGATGAAAGAGCAACTCTACTGAATGTTCCAGATCTGGATGACAGTCTCCATTCTGCAAACGCTTCAGAAAGAGATGGTAAACGGAAAGTTAAAACACATAAGTAGTACTCTTAGGATTCTGCTTCACTTGGTTTTGAGCAGCTGTATATGCGACAGTTTTGCAGATTTTTAACCACTAAAAAAACAATAACAACTTTAAAAAAATCCTAACTGAAAATATTGAAGATTTAGTTTTCACATTTTAATTGTTTCCATTTCATTCAATTAACAGATATTTCAGAAATCCAGTCATTGACATCAGATCATTCCAATCGCTCACATGACAGGCCTCGCCGAAGCCGTTCTCGGTCACCAGACCAGAGGTCGGAGCCTTCAGACCATTCCAGACATTCTCCACAACAGCACAGCAACAGCAGGTGATGATGTTCATAGAGGACTTCAGTTACACATGTGTTTTATGTAGAATATTTAACTTGTGATAATGGCAAGGAGAGGTTACCTTCTATTTTCAGAAAGCCTTTGTGTGTGTGTGTGTGTATGTATGTATAATTTTATTTAAAAAGCACCACAAAATTACGCATCACTGTTAAATTCAGCAATACAAATGTAATACAGACATGAGAAAAGTGCATTAAACAATATAAGTATAATATCACAAGGACGCTTCACTTTAAGTGCTAGGTTGTGGTTTACACAAGAGGTTGGAGGTCCCTGCTCCATAGAGCTTACAATCTAAATATGTTCTTGGAAGTCTCTAATGACAAATTACATATAGGAAGGTTTTAGTAGACTTAGTAAATTGGTATATAATTAGTTCTTAAAATATTTAAGAAAATTCTTGGTTCTGCAATATACTGTTAAAAAAATAAACCTGATTTACAAATCTGTGATAAATGAGCAGACTTGATACACCAAAACACCTTTGCCAATTTGAGATCTTTCTTAAAGAAATGCAATTTTGCTGATCCAGGTGTGATCTACCAATAATCTTTTTCTGCCCTCATTAAGTATTTCTACTTTCCCTGCTCTTCTTCAAGTCTCATACACTCTGAAACGAATGTATGGAAAGGGGCAACATGAGCCTGTAGTACTTTTGATTGGAAACTTGAGTGCTGCTGCAGTGAATGCAGTGGCCAGTGATGGATTTACACATGACCATATATCCCATTTTGTAAATAATTACAGACTGAATTATTTGTTGAACTGTTTGTTTTTATCTGTATATATTTATATATTTCATGAAAAGTGAAATCACAAATGTCAACATTGAAATATTAAAGATACCTCTTAATTAGAATTTATCCACCTATAACCCTTTGGCTCTGACTAGGAGAGTGGCATCCTTCCTTGTGCCTATAGGGAAATCCTTTAGTGGCCAAAAATAAAGTTGTTTACCAAATAGAATACTTGTCAGATGAACTTAAAACAAGCCATCTAAACCCCCTGCTTCTGAGTTGTGCATATGTTATTTGTCAGTAACAGAGATGTCACGCACATACACACAACAAAGAAGCAGACTTCTTAGCTGTGTCTTTAACAATCTAGTAAGTGTATAAATCAGCTTGTGCATGAAGGCACAAGAATTCCACTGTGCGGTCTTACATTGGAAGCTTGACATCTGTTCAAACAAGGCAAACAAATCCTGGCACATTCACCCCAATACTCACAGAAAAAACAAGCATCACTGCTCGACTGTTACAGCTAGGGGAGAATGCCAATTTATTGTGGAGAGCACAAAAACCACTCCACAATAAATTTGTGTTCTCCCCTAGCTGAAACAGTCTAGCAGCAGTGCTTGCTTTTTCTGTATCTATTCAAACAAACTATAAGTCAAAATGTATATTTGATACCCCTTTTTATGTGCATGTATTTGTATAATAGGTTGTGATGTTTATTTCCCAGAAAATAGTATACAATTGTGTTACATACTGCTTTGAAATTATTGTTTAAGAGTGACTATCTGAGCATTTTTATTAAATATATTTGCCTGACACAGATGTTATCAGTATAAAAGTGTTGTCAAAACACATACACATGCAGAAATAACACCTTTTAATGATTTCATTGCAAAAAAGCAGCTATCATTTTGTTCAAACTGTGTCACCTAGAAATGAAGATAGATTTCCAATTTAGTCCTGCATTATTTCAGCACATTGTGAAGGTGACATCCTTCCATTTACTGTTTCCCATTTTATGATAATATTAAAACCCTCCTGCTATTTCTTCAGTCATTTTTTTCAACTCTTCTTTGTTTGTGAACTTATGTTTGTAAATTTTTCTTTAGTCTCAGGTATTTCATGTATGTATAAAAATTGAATTATGTGCATTTTGCAAGGTGAAATTCTTTTAACACAATACAATCAAAATTTACCAAGGTGTTATGGAGCTAATATTTTGACAGTGCCTTGTTTATCAGTAATACAGTTGTGATAAAGACCCATAATGAGAGTACTTTCCTAGTCTCCCATGGCAAGGAAGGCCTATTAGTGAACCAGGCCATTTATTCTTATTTATTATGAGAAAGCTTTATTGCCTTTAATTTCATTCAACTTGCCAAGATTGTTTGCGACAGTTTTTTGTAATGATTGACGTTTAGATGCAAATAATTTCGCAGCATCAGTTCCAGTCAGCTGTTGTGATCAGTGTGTGATACATTTTAGCTTCTATTCTGCATATTTTTTTCATCACTTCAGACAGCTGTTATTTGCTAACTTCTACTGCTTGTTTCTCAAGTCCGAGAAACATCATCAGGTCTGCCATGCTGCTCACCAATGCCACCGCTTGCGTAGGGAAGTTCAGTCATAAAGAGCACTGGATCATAGCTTGCATGTTATGCTCCCCAAAATGTTAGTACCATATATAAGTCGAGAAATTTTAGTTAAAGTCATTTAAAATAGTACAGTTGACTTATACATGAGTCAGGTTAGTTTTGAGAGCTTGGAACTGAGACACACAGCAGCAGAGGCACTGACCTGAATCTGTAAGTAATTACAGCACACACACACAAGATCACTGAATAAACTTACCGGGGAGTTAGTTGGGCAAGCCTGTTAACAGCATCCACCCATTGCAGACTCTCACAGACTGGGGCCATACCAGAGCACACAGAAGCACATGCAGTCAGGGACTGCCTCTTAAAGGAGAACACACACTAAACTGTAGCTGATGGAAATAAATAAAATCTTATTGCTATCTTGTGTTTTTACAACAATTCTTTAATATGTTATGCTAACAAAAACCCCAAGTTTTACTCTCAACTTATCCATGGGTCATGCAAATTTCATAATTGTTGGCCCAAAAACTGTCCTCGACTTGTACAAGAGATCGACTTATACAAGAGTAGTTAAGCAGTAGTTAGGTTAGGTTTATGGTCTAGATACAAAAGTTTGCTGAAAGGGTATGAATTTTTAAGAGCTGGCTAGCTGATATTTTTCCTGCAGAGATAGCATGCTTTATTTTCCCCACTATATTTCCATGGTTAGTTTTGCCTTTTTTTTAAAATCTTTGTCTTGTGATGTCTGCTTATTCTCCATTCTTATTGTGGCCACCAGCATGAATTTTGTAAAAGGTCCCACAATAAAGTATGATGATAAGGAATAGTGAAAAAAACTGGTTCTTTCACATTTGACACTTTGGGTGAAATTTATTAAAGTCGGTAATTATCGCGATATTGACAGTATTTCGGCCGTTCTTCCATTGAAATCAATGGCGCAGCCGAAATTCGCTTTAGAGATATCTGTATTATCGATGTCGCAATATCGGTAAAAATTACTATATATATGCTAGCGATATCTGTAAAAAAAAAAACTGCGATATCAGTAATAACAGACTTTAATAAATTTCGCCCAATTTGTCTGCCGAAGTTTCCCTGAGTCAGAAATGAAATCATCATTGGAAAAGATAGATGTACAATTTAAATGCAACATTACACTTGTGTACATGGAAGAGTCCCATGCTAATTCAACAGTTATATTCTATTATATCTTCTTGATGTTGACATCTCAGAGTATACTGACACTGATGCACAAGACCAAATAGAAATTTGAGCAGCACATTAAAGTACATAGAATATAAATGAAAAAAAAAGATTAAACATAATTGAACTTTCAAAGACGTATAACAGTAAAATCTGAGATGATCCAAACCTGCTTGTTTTGCTGGCACATTTACAATGAATGGTGCAGATTTCATCATGCAGCAGTGGAAAGAATTGAGTAGCTTTTTAGTTCTCAGGTTTGAATAAGCAGCAAGAAGCTGGAGCATCATCACATGACAAATGTCTGTGCCCATTATCATTGCATTCTTATGATATAGAACTACAATACATAATATACTGAACACAATGCTCAAAAAACATAATTTAGATTTCTGAAAACAAAATAAAGAAACAACTGTACATTACTTTCTTTTAGTATGATACTGTATGTCTTTGGTTACTGGTTTATTGAAATAAACAAATAAGCAATCAGATTCCCATCCTATAGTACACCATTGGTTTTTACAGTCGTAAGATAATAGTGACATGTACTAAGAATACCTAAAAGTCCAGGACCTGGAAATTGTAATCACCTTTTTAGAACATCAACTATTTATCCTTTTTTTTTTTTTTTTTATGAAGAACCTTTTTCAGATACAAAATTTTTATCAAATCAGACTAACATGAAAATGCAGTAATTAGGCTTAATGTCTTAATGAACAACTTTCCTGTCATTTTCATGTTTGATCTTTATTTACCCTTTTTAAACATTTTTATTTATACATTTTACAGCAGTCGAAGTCGAGAGGATGAAAGGGTTTCAAAGCCAGGTGCTGTGTCAACTCCTGTTAAAAATGTAAATAGTGTACCTCTTTCCAGAACCACAGAGGAGCCATTGTTAGAAAGGAGTGAGAAGCTAACGCCTCCTCTTCCAGGTACTGTGAAATAACGTGTCTCCTTAAACACATAGTTATGATAGCTACTTACAATTGAAATGTAAGGCACTATTTTGCCAAAATTTTCTAAATGACTTAAATCTGGATTTATGGGGATATTTATAAAAATCAAAACCTTTTCTCTTGGTATATCGATATACTGTACATTTTAATTAGGCCTATCTGTGACCTATCTTTTTTATCACTGAAAATTCTTTGCCTGGTTGAGGATGATGAAAACCCATTACTCCCTGTGGAGCTGGTTTAGGATATTTTTCTAAATCTCCATTGAAAAGATCAATGTTGATGGGAAAAGGAGCTCTATTAAAAGTAATGTTAAGTGTAGTGGTATTAATGCTTTGATGCTTATCGATATTGATCTTTTTTGTTATCTGAGAATTTTATTCGGCATTACATAAATTGAGGGAAATTGAAAATGTGGCAAAAGGAAAAAAAATGGATTGAATTATGTCAAATAGGTTGTAATAACCTTAATAAATTTCCCCCTTAAAGGAACAGTTTAGGCACCAACAGTTATTTGCTGTCTGTTTGGTACAGAAATAAGTTAAATAAATGCTTTCTGTCATATAAATGATTTATTTTCACCCTTCACAATTTAGCACCAGTTTTTTACTGAAACTGCTTCCCTCTCTCAGCCACTTCCTGTTCAGAGTTAAGGAATTGATTGACAGGCTGGATAGTGCTAAATAACCAATCAGAACCTTTAAGCTGACATCCACCTTTTTGTTTTTTGTTTTTTTTTTTTTTACCCTGAAAGGTGTAGTTAACCCAGCAAAAGCAATTGTTAAAGAAAGGGTTGAAATATTGGCTTCATTTTTATATGGATTTGGGCCCTAATTCACCATAGTGCGAAGTGAGCCGCGAAGCGTTCGGCTCACTTCGCCAATGGTGATATGTGCATCCTGATGTCCTGTGCGTGGACATCAGCATGCACGTTAAAGGGATTCCCCTCCCGGCAAGAGCACTCGAGTCTCCTCGCCGGGAGGTGAATCCCTTTAATGCGCTCACTGATGTCCGCGCACAGGACATCAGCATGCGCGTAACACCATGTGCGAAGTGAGCCGAACGCTTCGCGGCTCTCTTCGCACTATGGTGAATTAGGGCCTTGGTCTCTCTCTCTCTCTCATGCTCAATATCAGAGCTTGTTACTGACAGCATACACCATTAGCTGTTGGTATTGTAACTGCCCATTGTAATTCATTAACTATTAATTTTGACCTTTCTGAGATGCTGTTGTGTCAGTGGCAAAAGATTCCAACCAGGAAGTAAACATAGAAGGAGCTGTGTACTGCTACACAGATGGAATAATTAATACCTTTCCTCACATAAAAGACTAAGTATATTAGAAAAAAATGTATTATGCATTTACAACACACATTACTTTTTATTAATCGGGCTGGACTGTTCTTTTAAATTCACGTGGGATTCCATGTTATATATAATGAAATAAAAAGCACTTTTTTTGCACCTTAAGTTTAGAGAGCAATTAACAAGTATTGTTCAGTTTAGATAGACCAGGTGGATTCTGCTTGAAATTTTTTTTTTCATTTTACTTTTTTTTTTTTTTTTTTTTTTTTTTTCCCCTTAATTTTTTTCAGAGCCAAAACCAGTGTATGCTCAACCAGGACAGCCTGATGTTGATTTGCCTGTCAGTCCTTCTGATGGACCTTTTCCTAACTCAACACATGAAGATGGCATGCTTCGGTAATGTTCATTTGTTTTCCACATTTTAAAGTGCATTAATGGACTTTGTAGCTTAAAATGCTAAGAAAAAAAACAGTTTGTGCATATTTTTCAAGATGGTGTTTAATTTGATTTGAAAACCCTCACAATTGTACTGATGAGTACAGGATTTCTTCTTGATTAAATTACCCCTTTAATATTTTTTTTTCCCCCTGAGCTGCAAATAACCTCATTGTTCTGCCCATTAATTTTGTACCCAAGACAGTGCTGCTCAAATTTTATATATATATATATATATATATAGACAGTACTAATGCAATACAAGCCAAATCAGTGGGAAGAAGTACATAAAGATTTGCCATGTGCGTGGGGCAGTGCTGAATAGGACATCCACTTATTCCAATTCACCTCAACACTGTAGAATGTGATAACCATTTATATGTTGGTAGAATGCTGTACGAATATTTAACCATTTTTTGTTTAGATTTTCTTCATTTGTTTTAGGACCCTTGTTTTGGTGTTTATGTATGTTTTGGATTCCTTCTGCCTTTTTTTTTTTTAACCTCTGTAATTTTATTTATTTTTTTAAGGCCCAGCATGAAACTGGTAAAGTTCAGGAAAGGAGATAGCGTGGGTCTTCGTTTGGCTGGTGGCAATGATGTTGGAATTTTTGTCGCTGGTGTTCTAGAGGACAGCCCTGCAGCAAAAGAAGGATTAGAGGAAGGGGACCAAATACTCAGAGTATGTTACTAAGAAAATGGATAATGTTTGTGCAAATATAATTTTTTTTTCTTTTGCACTCGACAATTCTAGAAGCATTTTAAAATGGTTGAAAATGGGTACATTTTCAATCCAAAGGGCATATTTTGTTGCATGAAAATTTTGCTTAATGTCCAGGTACAATATGAATTAGTTGTTGTCTAACTAATCTTTTGATGTGTTATGTAAAGGAAGATTTATCTGAATGTTATTTAATCAAATTGAGTGTTATATGTATATAGTCAAACTCTGGAGCACTTTTTCTCAGTTGCACAAGATTCAACTTTCCATTTGTCACCTGCCCTTTTCAGTGAAAACATTGTTCCCTGTTTAGTTAAAAATAACAAATGTTTTTTATCTAAATGTTTTTGTGTGTTTCAGGTTAACAATGTGGACTTCACCAATATAATTAGGGAAGAAGCAGTGCTTTTCCTCCTTGATTTGCCCAAAGGAGAAGAGGTCACAATTCTTGCTCAGAAAAAGAAGGATGGTCAGTATTGATTTTTTAACATTAGATATGAGCAGGTTAATGTGCACGTGATGCTTTAAAGTGCACCTGTCACCTCAAAACTCGAACACTAATTTAGGTTCTACTAATGAAATAAACATATTTTTGTAAATATATATATATATATATATATATATATATATATATATATATATATATATATATATATGTATTTTTTTTAAAAATGTAGCTTTTTACAGTGTTTACAGTCATCTTCCCTCTCAGCCTGACTTTTGTTTCCAGAGTTGGGTTGGGCAGGACTAAATTACATTATAGCTCCTCTAATCAGGTTACTGCTAGTTTGTGTTTTATCGGGTCTGATTGGAGGAGCTATAATGTCAATCGTCATTTAGTCCTGCCCCGCCCAACCCGGCTTGAGAAAAAAAAGCCAGGGCTGACATGGAAGAAGAGAGAAAGAAACAATGTATATATGTTTATCATTAGTAGAACCTCAGTTAGTATTAGTTTTGAGGTGACAGGTGCACTTTAAAACATGCTGCTAAGAAACAATAGAACATTGTCAAGTAGCACTAATTTACTTTTTGTCTCTTCCAGTGTATCGCCGTATAGTTGAGTCTGATGTTGGTGATTCATTTTATATTAGAACCCATTTTGAATATGAAAAAGAATCCCCTTATGGTTTAAGTTTTAACAAAGGCGAGGTATTTCGAGTTGTGGATACACTTTACAATGGAAAGCTAGGTTCATGGCTGGCTATTAGGATTGGCAGAAACCATAAGGAAGTGGAAAGGGGGATAATACCCAACAAAAACAGGTAAGGTAACATGAACTCTATTTTATCCATTTAGCAGTACATATTTTCCATTTTTCAGTTTCTTGCGTGTTATTAGTTTTCATACAGCTGTCAAGAACAGTTACCTAAAAACATATATTTTAATTTGAGTTGAAATAAGTCTTCCCTGACCTGTGCCATTTCGTTTTTTTGAAGTTGTGATTTTTAGGGCTTTATGTTTGCTTGACATTTTTGATCTGCTACATAAATAAAATGACCACAGAATCAATTCACTGACTTAAGTTTCCTTTTGAATTTCATATTATGCATATTTATAATTGTAATGGTGGAATGATAGGAGAATTAATATCAGGATATTTTATCACCAGAAATAAAATTTTATTTAACACTGTGTACAGCAGTAGATAAACTTTTTTTTTTTTTTTAAAACTGACTTGGCAGTTATGTGTTTGTGCTTGTATTTGCCTGTTGTTGCTTTATCGACACCAGTACTCCTATTTCCTTTATAACTTATATATAGACTAGCTTTGTAACAAAAAGATTATTCATTATTACATTGCCATAAAACAAAACCAATGTTTTCAATAGTGCAGCCTGGTGAGCAAAATGTCTGTGATAAAGTAATTTCTGCAAAGGTGGAAAATTGCACACTTAAACTGAAATTGTTTGAAAACTCTCCTCAAAATACAGCACAGTACTGTTTATGGCTGTGTCAGAATTAAGCTAGACTATTTAAAAATGTAAAACGATTAAAAAAGAATGGTAAAAAGGTTGCAAATTTAAAAAGATAGATGCAGGAAACAGCGAATGTGAAGTGTATGTAGTATAACTACACCAAGCGACAACAATGTAGAACGTTTGTTTTCAGAGGGTCCAATGTTTTGTTATAAAAAAAGGCAATACACTAAGTGACCTTCTTTGCCCTAGTGAATTTAAAAATCTGGAAGATAAAACTTATACGTTTTTAAGAAGATAAGGACATTTCCTTGTATGTCTAACAGTTAGACCAAACTCGCGGCCTGCGGACCAAATGCGGCCCTCGGGACGCTTGTTTGCGGCCCCCGGTCCTGCGCTCCACCAGGCGTTTTTGTTCGCCGGTGGAGTGCTGGATCCGACACAGAGGGAGTCCTAGCTGACTCCCTCCATGCAA
>WMED01017783.1:0-12898 GCA_019650415.1 Pipa parva | reverse complement strand
AAAAAAAAAAAAAGCTACGGTTTAATTTCTACTATTTCAAAAAGTAGATATTCCAGTTTCAGAGTAAGTTTTGCAGCCAAAAGCAATGTTCTGTTTCACTCTATAATGTAATAATAGATTTAAATGGTATCTTGTATCCAACCAGTTAAGAACTTTCCTAAAGCATAAATATCTCTGCCTGTAGAGATCTACGGCTGTAATGAATGTAATGAATATTCTGCTATTTAACTGTTTACTGACACTCTTTTTCTCTGATAACATAATCTTTAACACCCTTAGGGTGAAACTTATGAAACTCGGAAACTTGGGGGTTATTCACTAAGGTGCAAATTCGACTGTCGAATTCTCAAACAGCGGATTCCCATAGCAAATCCGCGACAATTTCCCCATTGTAAAGTCGTGACAATTTTTTAAAGTTAAGATTGTGACAATTTTCCCATAATAAAGTTGCGACTGCAACAATATTCTCATTATAAAGACGCGACTGCGACATTAGCAGTCTATAGCGATTGCCTTTTTCTGGTGAATTCGCACCTATATGCAACAATTTGGACTTTAGTGAATAAACCCCTTGGTCTTTCCGAGTTTACAAGCGAGATCTTGCATTGTTCTTGCAAGATTTTTTCGACTTTTCAAGATCGAGTTTTTCAATCTCGATTTTTTAAAATTTTTTCAATGGAAAGGTAGCTATACTTTACATTAGTGTATGGCTACCTTTAGATCGAAAAAAAATTTTAAAAATCAAGATTGAAAAACTTGATCTCAAAAAAGCGAAAAAGTCTAGTAAGAACAATGTGAGATCTTGCTCGGTAAACTCAGAAAGACCAAGAGCAGTCTTTCCAAGTTTAATAAAAAATCTTTGTTTTGAATGAGGAAAAACTCTTTTTATGGGTTGTTTAGTGTGTTTTACCAGCATTTATATGAAAAGATTGCTTCAAATATTCTTTGACAAGAATTTATCAGCTTGATGCAAATTTCTGATTACACTTGCCCAAATGTACCTTTAGAATAGCACTAGGCTATGATACTAACAACCGATTAGTATAAAGCTGACACCTCTGAATCTCCATATTAATTTGGCTCCTGTAGGTGTGTAACACTTAAGGACTGCAGCAAAATAGGCTAACTAAAAACTCTGAATATATAAATCTAAAAGTAAAAGCAAATAATTTAAGAACTAATCTAATATTTGATTCTGCTCCAATCAAGCAGAATAATTATACTTGCATTGTAGGGGTTTTCTCTGAATTAGGTAGACACAGCCAAATATAATAACTTCATTGATTCAAACTGATTATTAATACATTAGGATGCAGGTTTCAGTTTCCACTGAATTCGATACAGCCCTTCAGTGCACAGTGAACTAATTTAAGGGGTAATTCAGGAAAGATCGAAGTATCCTTGTGAAGCTTCTCATCACTTTGCCGAGACGGGTACGCACTCACTGGTCTCTTGCACTCGGAGATCAGCGAGCGCTTTAAAGGTACTTCAGCTCGGCAAGGCAACTCGAGTGGTCGCGAGGTGAGCCGAAATACCATTAAAGCGTTCTCTGATCTCCGAGTGCAGTAGTCCAGTGAGCACGTACCCGTGTCGGTGAAGTGATGAGAAGCTTTGCAAGGGTACTTCGATCGTTCCTGAATTACCACCTTAATTAAGTGTGGATCAATTAGAGCAGCAGTTCTCAACCAATCTGGATCCGCAACCCCCGTGATGACGTCATCGTACCAGTGTGCACTTGGTGACATCACAACATTGTGCATAACGTGGTGACATTTGGTCACAATGTCATCGTGTTGCTCGTCACATGATGACGTTTGGCCACAACGTCACCATGCAGGCAAGGGACCTGCGCTAACTACCAGAGTTAGGTAGTGGAGCAGCATGTTCGGCGACCCCTGTGAGAGTGTCATTGAGTTTGCTGAGTGTCAGGACTGCACATTTTCTATTTATAACCAACTCTTTTAAATAGGAATGTCTCATACGTTATGCATATGTTATATATGCAACATGCTCATGCTTTTGAGACTGAATAACTAGAAAATAAGCATATTACCCCCCTTTTACCACTTTAGTATTGTGCCACATGGATTAAGTTGAATTGATGATCTAATTGGCATATTTTATCTTGTGATGGAACCAAATGCTTGATTTATTTGACAGCAATACAATATTGGGGCACATTTACTAAAGTTGAACAGGTTTTTCGACTAGTAAATGCTGGAGAAACAGCCTGTATTTAATGATATCACTGTTTTCTCCTGTTTAGTACACTGGCCAAAAACAATTTTATCACCCAAAAGAATTATCCACCCCTAGACTGGTGAAAACTCATTATTCCCTATGGAGTTGGTGCTGTCAATTAGCCTAAAAATATAAAATATTTTTACATCAAAAAGAGATATTTATATTAATATCAATCTGTAATGGAAGGAACCCTGGTAGAAAAGCATTGCAAAGTGTGCCGCTGTTAATAGAATATTTATCAATAAAAGTTTATGCCGATGGGGAAACATTTTTTGGGATCCTTTCTAAATCAGGGAAATTGAAAAATACAGGGAAACAAATATTGACAGCAAGTCTTCCAATGAGTAGTGCCAAGGACATTGGCTGGTGGGAGGTGCTAAAATCACAAAATAGATTCTATGTATTGTTTTCACTGAGTGACATGTAACAACTGACATCTGGAGCAAGGTGAATGAAATACAGGATGTCTCTGGGTAACTAGGTTATTCAAAGTTTTGCTAACCTATACAAAAGAATTCTATCTGAGCCTTTAGTGTCCCTTTAATTTGTGCTTAATCAGTATTAAGTTAGTGGATGAAACATATACATCAGAGATTTTTGTTTTAAATCCAAAAGTAACAAATCAGGAAAATCATTACTTTATCAAATTTCTTCTTTTTCTGTTTGAAGTGTTTATGTTTTTTTAAACCCTTGCAGGTTGTGTGTTCAGCTTGGGCTAGGGTAATCTAGCTTTTGAAAATCTGCAGCTGAATTGTAGTTTAAGAACATGGGATATCTATGCGTTCAAACTGCCATACTTTGCACTGTCTTCAATGGAGTTCCATTTCGTTTTCGAACGATACAGCAGACCTTTTTACATGGGGAAAATTATTTGACATAGGAAAAGTTGCAGGACCATCTCTATAAGGTAAAACAGGTTTGTGCTACCCTCAAATAAGTGAACACTTTTTGTCAAAAACGTCTTAAGGAACTTTATATAAATATTGTTATCTGAAATATTAAAGTGTTAGAATTGGTCATAGGTCAACTATGAAAGACAGGTATGTGCATATGAATGTGAATGAAGACAATATTGTTACTGAGAAACCATTGTGAAGACTGTACTTAGAGGCCTACATGATGCATATCCTGAAGGCAATAGTCAGGAAAGCATCCTGTGATGGTAAGACAGATTGAACTTTGGGAAGAGCATTGTAAATTCCATGGTTTTATTGAGACACCATAGTCAACATTGCCCACTCCGAAATCAGTGACTTTTCAAGTTCTCTATGTCAGGCGTGCCAAAACATACAACTCTGTTCTCCTTTCCTTTATATTTATCACTGAGATCAATGTGATGAAATATATGATGATTTCGCTTTCTACTAGTATATTAAATCAAATGGATATTTTATGGAAAGTTTGGATGGATTTACCTAGGCTTCCTCTATGTCCAATGTATCATTGTGGAAACACAAAATTCACATCACCAAGACAAGGAAATGTATTCTGATGTAAGGGGTTATATTTCATCATTAGGTAATGATGCTAATAGGATTTCCTCTTCCAAATATGTGAGCAAAATTACTTTGGCATCTACAGCTGATTTATGGTTATTTATTTTAATGGCAATGTGTATCAGTACAAAAAAAAGTAAACTTCAATTCAACACTAATTTGGAGAAGAATCAGTGTAAATATAATGTTACAAATCAGTACAAATATAAACATCCATTCTTTTTTCAATTTTGTTCAAATGTAAACTACATCCATTAAAAAATAACATTACAATTTTTTTCTTGTAATTTGAGTTTGTTTGTTTTTTTTACATAGTATAATATAGTATCATTTTAAAACTAGGAACAATTCTCTCTTTCTCTAAAAACCTTTTTTAACTTGGTACATTATAAAGCATTCTTATTTTAAGCCATCATTCAAGCATACAACCTGTCTTTATTACATCCTGTAGTTTTTTTTATCAATAAAAGAAAATAATTAGTAAGCAAATCGAATTCCCCAGGGAAATTATATATATACAGTATATACTGCATATAAATATACTCACAGAAATGTTCCAGAATTCCCTGCTGCCCATGATAAACTAGTACATTTTATTTTGAATTTTTTATTTTTTGGTATGGCTATAGAGTTTTTCCTAGTGAAATTATCTTTGGAAAATGCAAAAAAAAAAAGGGATGAATTTGCTAACTGTCCCTAGACACAATCTTTTCGTTCTGGAAGAGTGTAAATACACATGTACATGTGTAAGCATACATTATCTGCAATTGTTTATACTCCACAGAGAATTAAACAATAATTTTACTACATAATTACACAATTCTGTTTTTCTCTACATGCTTCTGTCATTACATATTCATTCCTAAAGTGTTATCTACAATGCTAAACAGTGGCTTTTAAATAGGGAAGTCAATAGGATGTTTAGTATTTTGTATATATCATGAAGATATATTCATTCTCCATTTTGCAGTACAACAACATGAGCAGGATGTGCATATATAATATATATATATAGTTATTTATATATTTATAATTTATATAAAAGGTGATACTTTTTTTTATTGGACTAACAGTCTTTTTAAATAAACAAGCTTTCGGGAGGTTTATTCTCTTCTCTTCATCAGGTTACAGACAATACTCTTCATTTACCTGATGGAGGGAATTGAATAAACCTTCCGAAAGCTTGTTTATTTAGAAAGACTGTTAGTCCAGTAAAAAAGGTATCACCAAATACTGCAATACTCATTTTTTTGCATCCGTAGACTGACACGACCACTCTACCCTAACTTTATTTATATATATAATGTTTATACCTAAGTGCACCCTCAGAAAGAAGATATAAATAATAAAAAATAAATGGACACTAATAGAATTTGCAAAGGTGGGAACATGGGCCCAGTGAAGTTTATTCCAACATTTCAGTCAGTCTTGTGGCATTTATTAAGCAAGAAAAATAAAAATGTTGCAAACTCTACTGGTTTTGCACCCAGGACTTTTTAAGTATATTACATACAGTACAGTACATTGTATTTTTTTTTTTATATATTCAAACATTTTTATTGAGTTTTGTATTTGTAAATGAACAGTTTAAAACAATTTAGAGTCTGAGTAAAACTGTCATTGGTACATGAACAGATAAGAAATAAAAAAAAAAACAGAAACAAAGATATTTGACTTGTTCTGGTACATAACTATTGATGTTTACATAATGTTGGAGAGAGGATCGAGAGCTCCCAGGTCTGTTTTTTTTTGCTTATTTCTAGATTTAATTTGCTCTATTTTCTTTTTGGGTTAAAGGCTAATCTTCCCACTTTTCTTTGATTTTATCTAAGTTTCCTATGATTCGTGCATTTAGGATTTTGTATTTTTTTAGTTTGGTCTATCTCGCTTTGTATTTGGTTTATTGTTGGAGTGTAAGATGTCTTCCATCTTCTGGCTATATTTAATTTTGTTGTCTGTAGAATATGCAAACAGATCTTCTTCTGGTTTTTGTTGATTTCTTTGGGAAGAATATTGAGGAGTGCTGTCTGTATTGTTGGAGTTACTACTAACTCGGTTATTTGAGATATGAGGTTGAATATTTGTCTCCAGATAGGTTTAATCAAAGGACAGGTCCACCATATATGTATATAGTCTGCTTGGTTTCTCTGGCATCTCCAACAACTGGATGTTGGTAACTTATATATTTTCTGAATTTTATCTGGTGTGTAGTGCCAGGTATAGATGATTTTCTTTGCCATTTCATGATGTGATGTATTGATGGATAGTAGGTTTATATTTGTTATAATTTCTTTCAGCTTTACTTCATTCAGTTCTGTGTTGCTTTTATCTTCCCAGTATTCAATTATTTTGGGTGTGAAGTAAGAGGATCTAATTCCAGATCTTTGTAAGCATTGGAAATTCCCCCTTTCTGGTAGTAGTAGGAGTGGCATCTGGCTTCGAATTTGATTTTGGCTCTAAAGAGGTTGCTTGCTGGTTTATCTCTCAGTAGCCTATTCATCCATGATGTTACTCGTATATAGTTATAAAGTTCTTGATTTGGGATCTCGTATTGGTTCTGTAACTGGGTAAAGGTTTTGATTTTATTTCTTTGCATAAGATCTTTTATCATTTGAATTCCTTTCTCTTTCCATGTGGACAGCGTAAGATTTGGAATTTCAGCCTCCAAGTGGGAGAGTTGTATTTTAAAGATAACAAAATCTGAAGCAATGGATTATCTGATTCATTTATTGTTCTGCTTGTAATGGAGTTAAGCAACTTTATAAAGAGGTTAAACAAGCTAAAGAAGTTTAGAACCTCAGTATAATTGGCATATGTCAAGACAAACTGAGCAGTCAGGCGCTCATCAGAAAAGAAGATACAGTTACACTCACTTCATCCTACTCATTGCATTTACTTTGGCTTGTGTTAATCAGTCTGATTTAGGAAGCAGTCATGAATCTGTAATCAGCTATCTTTATCTGTGACAACATATTGATAATGTGAGATCATAACTTATGACAACCCCAGGTGCAACCATACATGTCAATTGCAATCTTCTGTCATGCTTCTGATTAAACTGTATAATGTAAAGCTTTGATATCTGTAGCATCCTGTTTGATAAAGCCTAAGATTCAGGAAAATCTTAGGGTGTAATTGTCAGTCTGACATATCATTTAATGTAACAGGGTTACTTAAAGGACCAGTAAAACCAGAAAAAAAAAAAATAAATCCATCAATCCGGCATGACAGCTATTTCTACATAGTACAGAATTTCTGTTAAATTGTAATGCTTGTGGTGTCAATTTCTGTTGTTTATAGCAATCTTTTATCTTTTAAGTTAACACTTAGATTGTAAGCTCTATGGGGCAGGGACCTCCATCCTCATGTTTCAGTCACCACATAGTGCTTAGAGTGATGTATCTTCACAATTATATGCTTCTAATTTACTTCACTTGTACTTTGTTAAGCATGTTTGCAAATGTAGAGCGCTGCATACCATATAGTGATGCTTTATAAATAAAATTATAAATGCATACATACATTGAGAAATCCCCTCTTAGTCCCATTCTTTATGAAGCACATTCTAGGGGGGAATTCACGATAGTGCAAAGTGAGGTGCGGAGTCTTCGCCTCACTTCGCACTGACTGATATGCGAGAGAAAAAGAGTTGCCTCGCCGAGACTGGAATCCCTTTAATGCGCTCGCTGATGTCCGCGTGCAGGACATCAGCGAGCGCATATTAGTCAGTCTGAAGTGAGGCGAACACTCCGCACCTCACTTCCACCCTAAATATCTGATCCCACCTGAGCACATGCTAATAGGCACATTTCTCAGTGTGTGAAACTGTGGTTTTCCCTGTGTACTAAAATGTGTACTAAAATGTTTGCTTATTTCTATATATATATTTATGCTTATATTTATATATATTTATATATCTATAAGTATATTTACAGATGTGTTTAAGATTGAGCAATTGGATCCATATCCTCCTAAACGTGCATACTTGTACCTACATGTAAGTGTTTGTAATTACAACTATGTGTGAGTAAATATATGGATATATATACAGTATGCCTTTAAGAGACAAAAACATTTTGTAATTAGTAAACCTAGTCAGCTTTATATGTATCTGGCAGTGATTATAATATTCATCACACTTAAAATCACTTTGAAGTCAAATGAATGATAAATCCTCTTCACAACACTAGTCCAAATACCAAACCATATGTGAATCTTAATTTATAATTGTTCATAAATAATTGTAATTTAATTGGAAAAAAAAATCTGCTTCAGATATGCAAATCTTTAACATTCTTTCTACTGAATTGAATGGCAGGTTGTGAGCATCATGAACAGTAAGAAAATTGGCAAACCTTGCTCCACTAGACAATTACTGAGCATATATCTCGTTGTGGTTAAGTGTCTCTACATATTTCGCTGTGGGTGAGTATTGTTATGTATACCTACATGTATAGAAGAGTTTAGAAGAATTTGCTAATACTTTATGTTTCCAACCATTGACTTTTATCTATTTTGTGTATCTGTAATGGGCATTGAGTACACTGTTATGCGCTTGCTGATGTCCTGCACGTGGACATCAGCGAACGCTTTAAAGGGATTCCAGTCTCGGTGAGACCACTCGAGTGGATCTGCTCTAAGGATCCACTCCTCACTTCACACTTTAGTGAATTCCCCCCTTAATGTTTTAATAATTTAAATCCAGTGCCAAATCCTAAACTTTAGAGTATGTTTTCCCTACATACATTTGTAAACCATGATCATAGTGTTTTGATTTAGAATGAAAAGAACATTATTGTGGATGCATCAAAACCTCCAACTGGCTGATTTTAGAGAGGAAATATAAAACATTTAGAGAACCCTACAACCCTACAAGACCAGCCTTTATTTAGATGAGAGTCTATTCAGCAAAAAGATGGTCCTTTGTAGACCCGCTACCTCTTACAGTTTAAGAGGGGCTACTAAGGGTCCCAATACACTCGATCTTAATATTTTCATGAGGTGAAAATACCAGGAAAACTATTTATTACCCAGTTTCCCTAAATACAGTGATCTTGAAATATATACAAGAAACAAAAAAAAACAATTGAATGACTAGACATAATTATGGTGTCCAAGACCACTTTCTACAGCAGCCAGTTTAATCTGTAGCCAAAAAAATCCCACTGCAATCAGTTGCATTACATTACTATGAATACTGATGTTTTCACAGATGGAATATACTGATTTTTCCAAAAGTAAAAGATAGCTTCATCCCTGTAGGATTTTTTGGAGGAGGTCTTTCAGTTAAACATTTTTTTTTTCATTCACATCCCAAATTGACCATAAAAATGACCCTCTAGAGTTGAAAGTTGTATTAGGATTTGTCTTTAACAGTTAAACATAAATATTTATGGGAGATTGACTGTTTGGCCATCTAAACAGCTGTAAATGAATTGCCCATAAACTCATTACCATGACATGGAGTCGTTTAAACAATTATAAATTAATAAAAAGGCTTCATCCTAAGAGTCCTACAGAGAAGATGCAGAGCCTATGAGGAGAGTTTCTAGCTGTGGAAACCCTGAATCATTTATAGGGAAATTCCACATTAATGTGTATACTGGTTTCATAATAAGAAATTTAGCAGAGATAAAAAAAAACCCATAATAATGGATGGATTGTGTATACTTAATATAAATGAGTCCTGCATGGCCCTCCATAGTCACTTAGGACTTTATATGAAAAGGTGTGGATAAATTAAAACATTTAAAGAAATTGCCTTGCACATTTGAGCTCCCATAGGGTTTCCACACTGTGTGAATCCCATTTAAATGAGGTTGAGATTTTTCATGAGCTGTATCCCCAGTGTTTTAAAAATTCATGTGTTATGAATCATACTAGGTCTTCTAATTGTTTATACTAATATGTGTGACAGTATATAATAACATGGTTTGTAACATTAATTAGAAAATATGTTGGCAGCATACCCAGAGCATGCAATCTTAATCAACCAGCAACATCGGCCCTTTGTGTTTAGCATTATCTTTCTCTGCAGTTCTATTCTGAATAATACATTTTATTATATTACTGGATTTTTCTTATAAATATGCTGTCTTGGCTGTGTTCAGGGCACTCCACAACACTACTCCTTGCTGTAATGCATCTAGAGACTGTTTCTTTACATTAGTCTTATCTTCTTCGAAGGATAAGCAGGGCTAAATCCAACTATATGTCAATTGCTTCCGTGTTCCAAAGGAATTCTGGGTCAATAAAAATGGTTAACATCACTTCAGTGTTTTACATTTTCTCCCTTTGCTTAATAATGCACGGCAGAAATTTTGTAATTACAAGAATGTTGGTTGGATTTGAACATGATTAAAATGAAAGAAAAAGATTGTAAAACCTTCTAAAAAAAAAAAAAAAAGCATAGTAAAAACCATGAAAACAATAAATAAAGTGAAACGTAATGTGTTGCCATAAACTATATTTATCAGGTTTCACAGGTGATTCTGTAAAAAAAAAAAGAGGTGGATAATTTTAGTACATATGGCCCAGTACATATGGCCCAGTACATATGGCCCAGTACATATGGCCCAGTACATATGGGCAAACAAATGGATCTGCAAATATGAATACAGACACAAAGAGGATATTTATCAAAGTCAAAAAATATTTGTGTATATCGATACACTGCTAAATAGGGGGAAATTATCCTGATATTGATATACATCAAGCCCCTTCCAACCATCTTTTTAGCCAAAAATTGTTTGTCTGGTTGAGAGTGGTGAAAATAATCAGCAAGATCGATATCGACCTAAAATAAAGAAAGCAAAGTAAAGTTAATGCATTGATGTTGTTAGGGTTGCTACTCATCTGCCTCTCTCCTCTACCGGCCAGTGTTTGGCATCTGTCACAGTCACCATCTTGCGTCCTTTGGTGAGCATAGTTCCACGGGCATCTTATCAAGTTTGCAACGTATGCAGTCACAGCATTGCATTGCGGACATGCTCCCGCCAAAATGTCTATTTAAGACATTCTGATGCTAATGATGATGCCCAATTATAGGACTTTCTTGATGTTCCTGGGTGCATTATAATCTGTCTGTGAGTCCCTGTATATGACCTCTGCCTGTATTCTGACCTCACCTGAAGGCTGCCTGTCTAGACCCTTTGCTCTGTCCTTCATTTATGCTGATTTGCTGCCTGCCATGACCTTAGCCTGTTTACAGACTACTCTTTCTGTTTACTGCCTGGTACTTTGCCATCAGTGGAGAGCAAATCCCAGGGGCCGCGGCCTGGACATAGTACCACAGCCAAGTCCTAATCTCCTTGCGGGGGCTTTGGGTAAAGACCGGGTGTGTATTGGACCCCACACCTTAGGCTTTGCTAGTGCCAAGTCCAATGTGGTTGCTGCTCCCAGCTGCCATCTCCTACTCCTCCCTTCAAGTTTCTGTCCCGATCCTGACAGATATTTATTGCTATTTCTCTTTTTCATTATGGGTAAATTTTATTTGCAACTAAAAAAACTGGACGAAATTGAAAAACCAGAAAACAAAACAAACAAAAAAAAAATAACAGCAATAATGTGGTGAAAAGCATTGAAACATATCAAATAACAGCAAATAAGTTGAAAAGACCTTGATAAATTTCCCCCATCATGAGCTATTGTTGTATCCCAAGTAATTATAAAGGGAGGAGGTATGAGTACTATTCCTGGAATGCACTGGTGTTGCCATGGCTCAAACTGTTGGTTTTGGTGCATAAATGGTTAAAATCTCAGGTGACTTGGTGTCCCAGGCTGCCTTCCAGTTCTTGAAGATGCAATCACTCCAATAATCATATTTAACTGAGTCAGTGGTAGGTGGTCTGTCACCAATGACCACAGTTATGCTCCAGTACATATTATCTGTTGCTTGTCTTCCCTGGCTATCAAATATTTGCTCAAAACAACAGAATCTTTCTGAATCATCTGCACACATGCCTATGTCAGGAGACAAACCATTTTCTGCACAGAGTCGCCAACAGGGGGATATACAGCTGTAGTGGGCAGACAAGGTGGGCCCAGTCATGCAGTTAACTATTGTCTTCTAAAACTGACCAATACAACTGACTGTCTAATAGGCATTAAACAGTGTAACTAGGTAGTTTGTAATATAACTGATGCCAGTAAAAAAAGTGCATAGTAATTTGGGGGGCCCCAATTGTCAAGCTACAGGGGATTGAACAAATTTGTAAAAAAGCAAATGAACCAACATAAAAACACTTTAAAAGCCAAACTGGCAATACAGTATACAAAATCTACAAATGCAACCAGCTAAAACCAGCAACACATGTAAAACAAGCAAAGAGGATGGTCCCTGGGTCCACAAACCCCTACCCTGTATTGGTGGGTTGGGCACATATTCCTCAGAAGGGGATCCATCAGAACATCTGCTCTTCCCCCTACCCCACTTACCAAGTTAGTGGGGAATAATTTCAGCTGACTTGAAGTCAACTCTGCCCCCCTCCAACACCACCATTTATCTGGAGTGGGGAGTTTATTTTTTAAATAAAAGCAGTCAAAGATATCAAATATATATATATATATATATATATATATATATATATATATACAGTATATATCACACTTTGTAAGGGGTTCACACTAGCGCAGGCAATGCTACACTTTTAAATGAAAAAAAAAGTGTATCGCAAATCCCTATGCTACTTACCTGATCCAACCACACTAGCATGACGCCATCGGGACGCTTCATGTCACATTTATGGTGAGCATATGAACACAATGCAACAGGATAGGAAGAGATGGAAACACGAAAGGAGTGGCCACACTGTGTCTGGTAAGTACAATAAAAAAGTATCCCGAAGATATGCCGGCCTGCATTTGCCAGCATATTTTAGGTATGTGCTTTTCTAAAAGTACAGCGCATAAATGCACTAGTGTGAATCCAGCCTAATCCAGTGGGAGAATTATGGATTACAAAATGTGACAGAGTCCTGTGGTCACTCAGCCCTCCTTCCGTCCTCCCCCAGCTGGGTTTAGAGAGCGAGGGGTAAGGTGACCCAGCTACCCCCTCTCAGGTAGAGTAAATAAGATAAGCTGTGTTATACATGTCCCTGTTCGGGCGCCAAACTGATATCGAATAACGACACACTTCTTTCCCTCTGGGTCTCCAAATT